>JAGFNQ010000655.1:743570-797319 GCA_024364735.1 Boesenbergia rotunda
TCTTGACGAAAGTACAGGAGCTCCCCAAGGTGAATGACTAGGGCGGATGAAACCCTTGTCAAGCAGCTCTTGCAATTGTTCTTGTAATTCTTTCAGTTCTGCTGGTGCCATGCGATAAGGTGCCTTCGAAATTGGGTTGGTTCCTGGGGCCAACTCAATTTCAAACTCAATTTCCCGATTGGGAGGGAGTCCTGGTAACTCTTCAGGAAACACCTCAGGATAGTCACAGACTACCCTACTCTTCTCTCTTCAATCCCTTCTCCTTGACTCGCATCCACTATATGAGCTAGAAACCAGAGACCCTTCTCTAACATTCTCTGAGCTTGTAAGGTAGGTAGGACCTTTTATCTTTCTCCTTGGGTCTCCAATAAACTCAATGAAGGTTCTGCTTCTGGTGTGAACTTGACTTTTTCTTGCGGCAGTCTATAGAAGCATTATACTTGCTCAAGAGTCCATTCCTAAAATGACATCGTAATCCTTCATCTCAAGGACTACAAGTCACTGTAGAGCTCTCGGTTGGAATCTAGATTGATACTGCCCTTAGCCTCTCAGTAGAGGCCATTACTTCCCTGACGGTAAGGTTGTTAAGAACTTCATCGTTCAACCTTTCTGGTGGCCTTTATACTGTTTAAGTAGTGCTCAGTGATCAAAGCACTACTTATTAGTTCTCGGAGGTTTGCAGCCTCTTAACACCGCTAGCCCCCTTCAACGCTATCTCAGGCCTTAACATCTTGAGCATTAGCCTAACTATCTCTTTTTCTGTGCTAACTAGCTCTGGGCACAGATGAGCTAACCGCTTAAACATCTTCACTGCTTCATCCACGGATAGTTCTCCTTGTCTGAACTCCGTGAATTCATCATAATGCTTGTTGGTTACTTGCATGTGAAGTATTCTTCGAAGAACTCAGTCTCGAAGTCGGCCCATGTCATCTGGCTGACATTTCTCTTGGCCTTGACTCTCTTCCACTATATTCTAGCATCTCCCGTAAGGCAGAAAGATGCACACTTTATCTTCTCTACCTCATGCCAGTCCAGTAGCCCTACTATTCTTTCAACGTTTTGAAACATGCTTAAGCATCCCATGGTTTGCTTGTGCCTGGGAAGTTCCCTGGCTTCAGTTTCTCCTACTGAATGAGGTACGCTTCTTGCCTTCTAGGGGCTTGCTCCTCGTTTTGGGCCTTTCTAGGGCGTCCTCAAATGTATAACTTAACACTTAATGGTAATGTTCCAAACTTGCTTTAGGATATAACAAGACCTTGGTCTTGATTCTTATCTCATTTCTTAGTCCTAGAACTCGTTCTAGGGCTTAGTAAGACCTTGGTCTTACTCAAAACTTTTATCAAGCACCTTGCGTGCCATAATCCCAAAACTTACTTTTGGGGCAAATCAAGTAAGTACTTAAGCATTTCTCTAATATCCATTCTAGGGATTAAACATGATTCCGTGATACTAAGGTATTAAACATGCTTCCTTGTTCTATGCACATATGAGTAAGTACTTAAGCATTTCTCTATACTGCAATTAAATAAAGGAGCAATAGAAAAACTGAAACTTAAAACTTTCTTACTTGAAGACGGCAAGGTTGATGCTGATGTGTGTGTGATGCTGGAGAATGGGAACTGCTCTGATACCACCTGTAGCGACCCGCCTTCTCTGCCTTAGACGGATCGTTACTTTTCTACTTCTTGACTCTAATGCACGACTAAAAATGCGGAAATCTTTTTTTTCTTTTTAATCTATCTGAGAATGATATTCTAACTTAAATAGTCATGCATGATACCGTGTCACACTTTCTTTCTCAAAAACTCGTAAGAACATACTTATTGAAACTTGCCTCGCTCAACTCAGCTTGCGGATATCAGTCAACTGGTACTGTACCAGTCGACTGGTACGCCTGAAATCTGAATTTCAGATTCGAAACTTAGTTCCAAAAGCCACCAAATTTATAGATTCAAGCCATAACAAGACACAACACCATTTCTATACTCTATACCAGTTTTCTGAACAATTTAGCCAATCAAAACGAATCCATAAACTTGAATTTAGAACTTTTGCGGAATTTAGCAAGTTATGAAAAATCTACATAGACTTTAAGCTAGAGTTTGTACCAACTTAACTTCTAACCATTGATACTCATCACACAAAATTCTGAAACATCCCTAAGGCATAATCAAATGTGAAAGCAACTTTTCTAAACATACTTAAGCAATAAAAACTTGATTCAAAGGGAAATTAATACTATCTTGGCACATGCATCTATTTCTCTAACAAAGTATCAATATTTCAAACTACTCACACTTCTACTCATCCAATGCAATCATAAGGATATGTATGCTAAATGAAATGACATGGAATCTTTACTCTAAGAAATTGAGCATGTAAAACTATCCAAAGCTTAAATGTTCGCTAAACTCCATAAAGCAAGAACTTGAAATTTGAATAAACTAAAACATTGTAATTCAAATAACTAAATTGTCTCGTCTCAAGGATCTCTCCAAAATCAGCCACCACACACACTTTACTCAGCACCGCCTCGTCGCCTTCCTTCAGAATTGCTTGCCTTTACCTTTATCTGCAGTAAGAGGAAATGCAACTAGTAAGCAAAAAGCTTAGTAAGTACTATCTAGCTCACAAAATCTCGAAATGTGCAAACATGCTTCTTGAACAATATGAAAATCATATGAGATACTTATATGCTTGAAAGAAAACTAAGAACATGTATAACTCAAAACATGCATACTCAAGCATTTATAAATCTTAACTCACTTTTCTTGGCTTAACTTGAAACTTTAGCAATTCTTTAACTTAAAATCTTTCTTTAACTCTTTGAAAACTTTCTTAAACTTTAGAAAACTTTGCTAAAGCATATACTTGAAAATAATAATAACTTGGATCCACTGAAGACGTAAGTACCATCTCATGCGCGTTCCCTAAAAGGTTGGGGTAGCGAGCCACCAATCCTAATAGAGCAGACCTTGGTCTACCAGGGCCAAGACCTTGGAATTAGACACCTGGATTTCTTTAACGACGCCCTTGGACGCCGGGTACTGGCCTTAGAAAATAAAATAGCTTTTCTTTCTTTTCTTTCTTATCTGTAAATGCCTTGGCATTTTCTCGAGCACCTTGCGTGCTAAAATCCCTAAGTCTTGACTTTTGGGGATTTCTTAAGGCCTTGGCCTTTTCTTTTCTTATCTTTATCTTCTCTTTTCTTTTCTCATAGCTTTTCTTGGACCCTAACCTCATATAGGGTACTCAATAAAATATATATAAGCATATAATGAACTAAGATCACATGCAAAAATCTTAACAAGAAGGAAATATCTCTTTTAAAAACTTTTAAGGGAAATTCTTGCAGAAAAACCGCCTCTTACTGCAGGTGAGCAGTACTTACCTTGATATCTTGGACTTACAACCAAGATTGATGTCTAGGCTCGGAAGAAAATTGAGATCTCGGAGATTTCTTCGCGCCTATGCGTTCCTCTCGTCGTGGGGATTCCGAATATAGGAAAATCTCTTGGAGGAGAGCCTTGGTCAGCCCTCTAGGCCTTGGTGTGGTGTCGCCCAAGAGAGGAGAGGGGAAAGGAGTCGGCGCAAGGTGTTGGGCGAGGGGGAGAAAGGGTTTAGGTTGAGAGAAAATAAAATTTCTCTCTTTAACTATCTATTTATACTTATGGGGCGAATTTACCTAACTATACCTTATCTATTGTTTCGCCCAGTTTATTTCAACAAAACCGACCAGCCCAGCTGGTCACGCGCGTGCTTGCTCTTCCGGTAGTCGCGGGTTCGAACCCCTTGCTGCCCTTAAACGTTTTTTCTTTTTTAAATATACTAAACGGACTCGGAAAATTCCATAAAAATATTCTAAAAATCCCTAAAAATATCTAGAATATTTCTAAACCATTTTTAAATAATTCTAAGGACTTTAAGAACTAAAAATGGAAATTTTGGGGCGTTACAGATTTGGTCTTGGATGGTTCGGTTGGATCATCCTTCTTTCGACTGGCTTTTCTTCTGTTGGTCTGATTCTTCAATTCCTTGTAGTAGTCCCGGGCTAGCCGAACAAGCTTGGGTCGATCCCCTTCATTGTCTTCTGAGTCTGAGTCTGAGTCAGACTCGGGTGCAGGTTGAGGCTTCTTCTTGACCACCTTTCCTGTTTTGCCTGCAACAAAAGCAATGCCTTTCTCGGCTAAGGTGCAGTTAGTCTGCTCATGTAATTCAAGTTCAAAAAATAACTCGTCTAATTTGATTTTAAAAAGATCCCTTGAAACTTTGTACACATCTACTACAGATGCCCACAAAGTATTTCTTGGGAAGGCGTTTAGGGTATACCTAATCAGGTTACGGTTTTCTACCTTGTGACCGAATGTATGTAGACTATTCATCAACTCTTGGATTCTGGCGTGGAGTTGGGCTGCTGACTTGCCGTCATTCATTTTGATTGTGTATAACTTGTTTAGCAGTAGGTCCCTCTTGCTGATTCGGGTGTGTGAGGTTCCTTCGTGCAATTCAATTAACTTACTCAGAGTTCCTTTGCACTGTTGAATGGTCCCACCTGATTCAGCTCTTCTTTAGTTAGACCACATTGGAGTGTCTGGGTCGCTTTAGCATCAGCCTCGATTTTCTTTTTCAGCGAGCCGCCCCATTCTGTGTACGGCTGTGACATTGCTTTAGCATTTTTCGGGATTTCTAAACCAGATTGAATTATTATCCACATGTCCACCTAAGTTTTCAGGTGGACTTCCATCCGACTCTTCCAGTAGGAGAAGTCCTCCCCACTGAAGAGTGGTGGTCTGGCTATACTGAAACCCTCTTGCATGGCCATTTAGAAATTCTGAAATAATAACAACAAAAAAAACTGTCCCAAGACTTGGTCTTGGATTAGCAGTGCGAGAATAAGATATTTAAAAGAAATTATCGAGTGGTGTTGCACCAACCTCGATTAACGATAAAAATTCGATCGAAAAAGAAATTAAAAACTTCGTAAAAATCCGAAAAACTCCCAAATTTATGGTTGCACCAAATTTGAGCTACCCCGCTCTGATACCACTTGTTGGATGGATAGAAATGATAGAGGGGGGTGAATATCGTTAAAACGTTTTCTTCGGATTAGAGAAAGAGTAAATGCAGCGGAAAACAAAACAATCACACAAAGAACACAAGTCTTTTACTTGGTTCGGAGTCACGGTCGGCTCCTACTCCAAGGCCCACGGTCCTTGATCGTTTACTGCGGATAATTCTATAATAGCGCAAAGGTTTATAGATTTTGATACAAGAATAATGTAGTAAATAACATAATTACACTATTCGTTACCGACGCCCGATGTGGATCATACTTCAGAGCAGAGGGTCGTCGTCGGCACTGAAATCTCGAGATCGGGGGTTTGCCGGAGCAGAGCCCTTGAACGAAAAGCTTGGAAGTGTTAGAAAGTTGTGTTCTTGAAGGCTTGGGGTCGAGCCCCTTTTATAGTACTCCATAGGGCGCCTGATGGGTTGGGGGTGCCTGACACATGCCCTTCGATCCGAAAAACCTTATCCGCGGGCTCGGTTAGCGCTTATCCTCCCCTCTTGGGCGCCTGAGCTGATGGGGGCGCCCATGAGCTCACGGGCGCCTGATCCGCCTTGGTTCAGTGGCTTCGCAGCTAGTTTTTGGTTTTTGCCTTCACCCTTGGGCGCCCGTATCCTTACGGGCGCCTGAGCACTATCGGGCGCCTGACTCCTTTCGGGCGCCTAGGCCCAGTGAAGAACCTTCTCTTGTAGACGATCAGTCCTTCGACCCTGCAACTAAGGTTAGTCCCTAAAACACAATAAGTAGTAATTACAGCCGTAGCTGTCTTGGTTCTGAGTTCAGGTCACCCAAATGGAACCCTAGGTCGAACCGACGCCTACTGTTCCCTCGACGGGGAACGCGTCCTCACCTACTCCTCTCAGGAGAGTTTACCTTTTGCCAACAGGCTCCTCCGATTGGACTTTTGCCCGATCTACCTGATCAGGTCTTCGTGCCCAATCCTCGACCAGGACTTCGTGCCCACCTTGCGAGCAGGTCTTCGGTGCCCAACCCCTTGCCAGGACTTCGTGCCCAGTCCTCGACCAGAACTTCGTGCCCACCTTCCGAGCAGGTCTTCGGTGCCCAGCCCCTTGACCAGGTCTTCTTTGCCCAGCCCTTTACCAGAACTTCTTACCTAGTGTACCTAGGACTTCTTCCTGCACACTCAGTGAACACATCAGAACACAATAACATCTTAACTCTTGAACCCTTTGCCATTATCAAAACCTAGGTTTGACTTAGGTGTGACTTGCACCAACAAGAAGAAGAGCAATTGTTAATTTCATCAAGTAAAGAATTGCTCACATCCTCAAGTGAAGTGGAAGAAGAGAGTGAGAAGTCATCCACTTCATCAAGGGAGGAAGAGGAAGAGGTCACCATCTCAAGGATTGAGGAGGAGGAGAGACCCACTTCTATATCGGAGCAAGAAGAAACTTTAACCTCCACCAAGGCAAAGAAAAAGGAACATATTATATGCTTTGGATGCAACGAAAAGGGACACTACAAGGATAAGTGTCCAAAGGGAAAGAAAAAGGAGGTACACTCTAAACCCATCTCAATTCATTTAAATTCTAACATGGGTTGTAGAAGTGGAGAAGCCCAAGAGAAGAAAAAGAAGATTCGATGTTTCACATGTGGAGAACTAGGGCACTACCACACCAAGTGTCCAAGAAAAGGAGAGCTAAAGAAATTGGCACACTTGAGGAAATGGGAGAAAGAAGAAAGGAGGAGAAGAAGCCCATATCATGACGGAACTACAATGGTAAGGGAAGTAATCCCTAATCTTAAAGTTAAATGTAATTCAAATTTAAGTTCCTCCATGCATGCTAAAAATAGTGTAAATCATTTACCCATGCATAACTTAGGACTGAAATATCATGATAGGAGTATGATTTGCATTGTAGATCAAAAATCTAGGAAAACCATGTATCATGAAAAATCCAAGACCACTAGACCTAAGGATCAAGGCAAAAATCCCAAGAAGGGGAGGAATGTGCCTAGAAAGGAGGGTAGGTCTAGGAATGTCCAAAGTGGACATGCGGATTCTAGGTTTAGAAACCTAGAAAGGGAAAATCAAGCTTTAAGGAAAAAGCTTGATAAGTTAGAGAAAACCCTAGAGAGATTCACTATTGGATCTAAGGGTTTGGATATGATGTTGGGTGGCTTAAACCGCACCAATGATAGATCGGGGTTGGGATACTGGTCTAAGAACTCCCATGCCAAGGGGAAGAAATATGCTAGGGTAGCATATGATTATGGCAAGAAGGGGGAGTCCAAAAATGGCAAGGGAATGTCATTTAAAAGGAACAAGAAGGACTTAACTAAAGATGAGGTGTTTAAGGTTAAGAGTGTCAAGTTTGTAGGCCAAGAGTCACCGGTGGAACACCTATGTGACCTAGTGATGGTTGAGTCATCTAGGGAGGTGGCTAGGGCTAAGAGCTCAAGGGGGAGCTCTAGGAGCCTTTGGGATATATGGTGAATGGATCTTAGGAGGGTTCCTCCTAGTGGTCTAGATGGACCATAGGATGTGCCAAAAGAATTAGAGACGGACTTGAGTCTCAATTCTTGGGTTTTGGCACGGTGTTTTTAAGTTTCATGCATGGAAATATGACATTAAGGTTATATAGCATGAAGAATGGTTTTTTATGTGCAAATGCCATATAAATCAATGCTAGGGATGCATTGTGGATTGCTATGGACATAGATATTAAGGGGAAACCGAAACTAGCACTTTTGGTTAAGGTTTGAGTGAACCTTTTTGCTAGTTTTGGATTTTATGCCAAACATGGGAATGGTGATAGATACATTTTGGAATGTATTTTTCCCAAGTAGGTATGGGTACCACAAATGCCTCCACAAAATTTGGAAATTTTTGGATATTTGTGGAATTTCTGGTGCATTTTTGAATTTCGTCAGAAAGGCTGAAATTCTGATTTTCCGAGTATCAGTCGATTGCCCCTGGGGGCAGTCGACTGGTCAAGGCTGATTTTTTATCAGCAGCTGGGTATGTGTCCAAATGATACAAAACAAGTGTATGGGGGGCTAGTACACATTGTTTATGGTCATTAGGGATTAAAAGAACCAGTAATTAGGATATTATTGGGGTCTTTTTGATGTTAGGCAAAGGGGGAGAAGTGTTAGGTTTAAGTTGGGAAACCAAACACTCCTTTGCTAGATACCCTAGGTTTAGGGGAGCTGAGATTAAGGGAGAGCATGGTTGCTCCATTCTTGGCGTAAGGGGAACCTTGGAGAGGTTCTTAAAAAGCCTTTGTAAGTTCAATGTAGGGGGAGCTTGGGAGAAGCTTTAAAAATCCCGTTTTGGTGAAAATTCCTAACTTGGAGGGTTAGGTGGTAAAAATTCCTAAATTGGAGGGTTAGGTGTAGAAAATTCCTAACTTGGAGGGTTAGGTGTAGGATGCCTTGGGATAGGATCCATGCATTCATTACATATGCATTGGCGGTGTAAGTCCAAGATGGAGTCTTGGCAACGTAAGTCCAGTTGTTTGTTTTAGCATGGTTTTTTCTATTAACTACTATTTTGCTTTCCCTAACTTAAATGTATTGCCAAACATCAAAAAGGGGGAGATTATTGAGGCAATCTGTGGTCCGGAGTGACCAAGTGTTTTGATGTTTGGGCAAAGGGTTTAAGTTAGGTTTACCCTTATGTTCTTATATGTGTATGTTGAGTGTGCAGGTTGTACAGGTTACACAAATGGACTTGACTGGACGACCTCGATACAGTGAAGGGTGGCATGGAGACAAGTTGGAGGCTTGTGTGCACCCAAGAGACCTTGGAGAGCAGGGACGATGAGCTAATGGGCGCGGACATCGAGGCATGCGTGAAGGATGGAATGGAGGCAAGCTGAAGGCTTGCGTGCATCCTGTTGGGACCGGGTGCATGTCGACAAGGATACGAGTTCGTAAAATTTAAAATTTTTACGTGCAGCGGAAGAGTTTGCATAAAATAATTTCCTAAATTATTTTAACTTCGTATCTAGCATGCAACCTTATAGTGTATCGACATAATCATAAAATAAAAGTTTGCGAAAAAGTAAACTAATTTACTTTTGTACCTTGCGTAACTCGAAGAAAGGGACGAGATCCAACCGTAGCGTCCCTTGGAAGCTTCGCCTCTATTCGCGTCCACGCCGAGTTCTCTTCGGGATGACTTCGCAAAGTCACGAGTTTTGTGCCGACGAGAACTACAAGATTCTCGGAAGGCACAACTAGAAGGATAAGAGAAAATAATGAAAAACTAACCAACGAAGTAACGGAATCAAATTCCGGGAAGAGAGGAATCGCTATCCGCTTCTTCTTCTTCGCGTTCGGGTTCTCCTTCTTCTTCTTGAAGCTCACGCCAACCTCAACTAAGGGAGGAGTTGCGCCGGGTCACCAAGTGGGCGCCGGCCCTAGGCTCCAAGTGGGCGCCGGCCCTAAGCAAGAGAGGGAGAGGGAGAAGAGAAGAGATTAAGAGAGAGAGGGAGAACTCTATGATTCAATTACTTGAATTGGAATTAAGGGCTAGCCTTTGGTTCCTTTATATAGTAGCAACTCCTTTGCTAAGTCTCCCTCTAAGCCGAATTAACGGAATTAACGGAATTAGTTATAAGAAATTTATCTTATAAATTTTCTTATTGCTTATTCCGTTTAAGCCTAGTCTTATTATAACCATTTATAATAAAACAAATTAGTTATCATAAGAAATTTATTCTATAAATTTTCTTATGAATTTTATTATAACTAACTTTATAATAAAACTAATTATTTATCATAAGAAATTTATCCTATAAATTCTTATGAATTAATTCCGTTTAAACCAAGTCTTTATTATAAACTAATTTATAATAAAAACTAATTCTTCTTCTCTTTAAATTATGGAATAAATTTTATAAGAAATTTATAAACTTTCTTATTATGGAAAAATCAATTCATAATTGATTTTATAAAATTAAAATAAACCCAATTCATGGATTATTTTAATCTTTCATAAAAGAATAAATTTCTATAAATTTATTTATATAAATTTCTTTATACAAATTTATTTATCCATAATTCATAAAATAAATCGTGCTTGATTTATCTTATTAATTAAACCAAATAAATTGATTTAATTTCCTTTAATGGCCGGCCACCACAAGGAGGGTTAATACCCTCTTTGGCCGGCCAAAACCGACCCGAACCGATCGCGAATTAAACTCATTTAATTCGCCCAAAAAGCCTTCAAAAGACTTAGCTATTTTAGTTTCCATTGCGCCTCTGATTAACTCAGATTCGACTTATTTCTCTTGATCGGAAAATCCAATTTTCAACTCGTTTTAAATCCCTCGGATTACTCGTAGTGCGTGTGACTAAATAGGCTTTCGATTTATGTTGGCCGTCTATAATTAACTAATTATAGAACGATCATGAGTGGCACCTAGTAGTACATCATGATCCCCAATTAATCGAAAGATCAACGGTTTGACCTCAGAAGAAATTATTCTGAAAACCCTTCAGCAGCTCTAATGAATCGTGCCCCATTCCCTTCACCACCTTATACCCACTTGGTTCAGGACACGGTCAATGGTGTCAGTCCCCACTAGGCTGACTACGTCACGCCTAGCCCAAGTAATGTCTTACTCGTCCTTTGGATTTCTAATTACTCTCATGTATTTTAGAGACTCTCACTCTAAACATGATATGCTCTGGCCAGAGGCTTTGAGTAACAATCCGACGATAGGCCTGGGTATACATCTCCTCGCAAGGAGTGGTGAATACTTTGTAGGCTGTTCAAACATCTTCGGGCACTTCGGCTTACACCCGATCATCCTGGGTCCACACCTCCTTGGAGATGCTTGCTTAAGATGTCAAAGTATAAGTCTCCATGACCAAGATGACTTGAACACCGCAAGTCAAAGGAACATCGCACTTAAGCCGCAGTAAGATCTTCATTGACATATCTACATGTAGATTCCCATATGAAGTCTTACAGCTAGTCACTCCAATGAACTAGTTCCCTTAACTAGCATCCATGTTTATCTCCGGACATCCCAATGTCACCAGCCAGTGAGAATCAGCTGATTAGAGAATAACCCATGCTAGTCTCAACAGAATTGATAGTGTCCGTTTTTATCAATTCATCGACTAGGGATATTTTCAATACTTCACATTTGCGCATTTAGAGATAATCACTAGTTGTGATCTCATCACAAATTCTCTTATGCTGTGAGTTGTATTGCGGACATTCAGTAGATGAGTTTAAGATCTCAATCAAATACACAAGCATGTATACTCAAATAGTGAATTATCATTTATTAATATAAATGTTTTACAATCATAAGGCGATTGCCTTAGGACACTTCTCTCATATCACTAACACATCCGAGGGACGGGAGCCGAAGATGAAGAGGGCGCGAAGGCATTAGTCAAGGCTGAAGATGAGGAGTCAGTTAAGTCGTGAGGGTACGAGTGTTGTGTGATTGTACTCAGGAAATCCTAGGGTTCGAGTGCTGAGAGAAGTGTACTCGGGAAGGGAAACCCTAGGTATGTGAGTGGGGCAGTCGACTGCCATTGGGGCAGTCGACTGATAAAACTCACAGAAGGATTGTAGCTATGGACCGGTCGACTGCTCTGGGAGCAGTCGACTGGTAGCGGCTGGAGAGATGGCAGAATTCGAACGTTGGGGTGTCAACGGTCGAATTCTGAGTGGGGGCAGTCGACTGCCCTAGGAGCAGTCGCCTGCCAGTTAGGATTTTCAACCCGAGTTTTATTTAAAGAGAACTCGGTTTGGGCTGAGACCCTTGACGAATCTTGTTTTGGATAAATACAAGATAGTAGTATTTGTGCTCTGGGATTATCGAAGTGATGTGGCGAGGTTTCTCCACTCACAAGGAGCGACGCGAGCTAGCCGAAGGTTATCCGGGGAGTGATCCACCGACGTATTCTTGGATTAGTCACCCGTCCGGGGTGGATACCAAGTAAATCTTCCATGTTAACATTGGTTAGTTTTTATCTTTTTATTTTTATTGTATATTCCACGGTGCAACTAACCGTGTAGGAAGAAAGGGGTTCGAAAAGTGCTATTCACCCCCCCCTCTAGCAAACACAATCGATCTATCATACTCTAGAACCAAAACCTCCCACGATGCACACTGAAGTAAATAGCTCATCATCTAACTCAAATAAGAGAAAAGAACCTTCTAAGATGAATCAGGCATATCTTTGGCACCTTAGGCTTGGTCATATTAACCTTAGTAGGATTCAGAGGTTGATAGCCGATGGGCCCTTGGGTTCATTGGTGGTGGAGGATCTCCCGACCTGTGAGTCTTACTTGGAAGGTAAGATGACCAAGAGGCCTTTCAAGGCTAAGGGGTATAGGGCCAAAGATGTGCTCGAACTGATTCATTCTGATTTGTGTGGCCCTATGTCAATCCAGGCTAGAGGTGGCTTTGAATATTTCGTCACTTTCATTGGCGATTATTCAAGGTATGGGTACATTTACCTGATGCGCCGCAAGTCTGAATGCTTTGATAAGTTCAAAGAATTCAAGGCTGATGTAGAGAAACATCGAGGTAAGAGTATCAAGACACTACGATCAGATCGTGGTGGCGAGTACCTCTTTGGAGAGTTTAGGAGCTACCTATCAGAAGCTGGGATTCAGTCCCAGCTAACTGCACCCGATACACCCCAACAGAACGGAGTTGCAGAAAGAAGGAATAGGACTCTTATTGGAATGGTTAGGTGAATGATGAGTTATTCAGACCTACCTGATTCGTTCTGGGGATACATTCTGGAAACGGCAACATACATACTAAACTTGGTTCCATCTAAGTCAGTCCCTCATACTCCCATAGAACTGTGGACTAGGCGCAAGCCCAGTTTAGGACATATTCGGATTTGGGGTAGTCCAGTACATGTGCTGAAGGGAGATACTGATAAGTTGGAATCTCGTACGGAGGTACGCCTGTTCGTAGGCTATCCTAGAGGAATGAAGGGTGGTCTGTTCTATAGTCCTAAGGATCAGAAGGTAATTGTTAGCACAAATGTCAGATTCTTGGAAGAGGACTATGTGATGAACCATAAGCCAAAGAGTAGACTAGTGCTTGAAGAGTTAAGAGGGGAGGTTCTTGTTAGTAGGAGCCCTAGGGCCAATTATGTGATGATTGACTAGGAATATTTTGTATCATATTCTATAATTAATAAAGGCATGTTTGGTTATTATATTTACTTTGTATTTGTGCCAAATAACTCAGTATAATAATATCCTTGGGTAGTAGGTTCTTATCTACATTATATCGATTGGTTGAATCGATAGTGAGATAATGTAGAGAACACTACTCTAAACCATTCTTAGTCAAGTATTAATATTCAAGGACAATATTAATCATGGAAACTAGCATGTAGGTCAACTGATGACTTGAGCTCACAAGTCATGGATATGTGATATCAAGTTGACACATGGGTATACATTGGAGAATGTGCATTGAATTGACCCGCCATGAGAAAGTTTCATACATTGTCATATGAGTGTCATAAACTTTCTCATGTGACTATTAGTATGAATAGTCCTTAGACCTGAAGTCACTACGGTCCCATACATAAGGAGTTATGTACTTTGATATCGTCAAACGTCACCCGTAATAGAGTGGACTATAAAGGCAATCACTGGGTATGTAATGAATTATGCGGAGGGATGAGAGTGATATAGATGGGATCTATCCCTCCCATATGACGGGAGTGATATCTGTGGGCCCCTTGATCGAGTAGGACTACTGAAATGCATGGACATGCTCAAATGAGTCAATATGAGATATTGAGCTCATTTGTTTGAGTGAGTCTACTCGGGGATCAAGAAACACAAGATTGATTGAGGATGACACGGTCTATGCCTCATTGGTCAATCTAAGATATCATGGATAGAAGGACAAGGTCATACATTATCATAGTCACGGAGGTTTAGTCGGATCTCGACTTTTCTTGTTACTTGGGTAGCAATGATGCATTGCTAGATGCCGCTCATTGCTTATATGTCTAAGGTGTTTTAGGCGCATTACCAACGTCACAAGAGCCTATTGGGTCACACACTAAGGACATGATGCTTCAGGAAATCTGAGTAGGAGCCCGAGTTGGGAACTCGGGAAGTCCGTGCCCGAGTTGGGAACTCGGGAAGTCTGAGCTCGAGTTGGGAACTTGGGAAGTCCGAGCCCGAGTTGGGAACTGGGGAAGTCTGAGCCCGAGTTGGGAACTCGGGATGTCTGTGCCCGAGTTGGGAACTCGGGAAGTCTGATCGGGAGCCCAAGTTGGGAACTCAGGAAGTCTGATCGGGAGCCCGAGTTGGGGACTCGGGAGATCCGCTCAGGAGATCCGATCGGGAGCTCGAGTTCGGAGCTCGACAGACTGGGTCGGCACTCGGCAGACTGGGCTGGGAGTTCGGCAGACTGGGTCGGCACTCGGCAGACTAGGTCGGAGCTCGGCAGATTGGGTCGGGAGCTCGGTACTCGGGAGACTTGGTCGGGAGACCTAGTCGGAAGCCCGAGAGGCCCGGTCGGAATTGCATGTGAAGGAAAGAGAAAAGTCTCTCTTCATTGGATGAAGAGAAGGTGAAGAGTCACATGAAAAGATGTGCTCTTTATTGGCTTTAATGAAGGGAAGTCAAAGAGATAAAAGACTCTTCATATTCATGGGATGACTATAAAAGAGGGACTTTGTCATTTTGAATGATAAGTGTGTTTTCCTTCTTCCCTTCCTCTCTTCTTCCTCTTCTCCCTTTTGGTCGAAACCCTATTGTAGGGTTCTTGGTGTTCTGTGAGCTACCTCAAGTTGCTAGCACAACTAAGGTAGTTCTCCCGAAGTCGAGAGATTGTGTCCGTGTGGATACGAATAGAGGCACGAACGCTTGAACGTGCAAGAGATCCGGCGCATCTTGGACGAGTGGGATAAGCAAAGGGCACGGTCCAAAGGTATATCTTCTTTAGAAGTAGATATAGATCAAATTTGTAAGAGTTTTTCTTTCGTATGGATCGCTCAAGGGTTCTTGTTTCCGCTGCGTTCTTGTGTTTTGGTGCCAAGAGAACCCAACAGTTTCGACCTTAGGACAATTGCACAAGAGGACATACCACAAGTCACTGCACTGCGTGTCACTGAGAAAACACAGGTAGCACCTTGTCGCAATGGGAGGGTTGTGTGACAACCTGAAAGGTTCATGTTTTTGGGAGAGTCTTCGGACTTGGTCTCGGGTAAACATGAACCAGATCCCTAGACCTATGACGAGGCCCTTCAAGATAACGATGCAGATTCTTGGCAAAGGGCAATGAACTCCGAGATAGAATCGATGGATTCTAACCATGTCTGGGAGCTAGTAGAACTACCCAATGGTGTAAAAGCCATTAGATGCAAGTGGATCTACAAGAAAAAGAGAGGATCAGACGGGAAGGTTGAGACCTTCATAGCAAGGCTTGTTGTGAAAGGGTACACTCAGAAAGAGGATATTGATTATGAGGAGACTTTTTCGTCGGTAGCAATGCTTAAATCGATCCGGATTCTCTTATCTATAGCAGCTCATATGGACTATGAGGTGTGGCAGATGGATGTCAAGATGGCTTTCCTAAATGGAAGTCTTGAGGAGACCATCTACATGAAGCAACCAGAAGGGTTCATTGCAAAGGGCAAAGAGCATCTAGTATGCAAGCTTAATCGATCCATCTATGGATTGAAGCAAGCTTCAAGGTCTTGGAACATCCGCTTTGATGAAGTAATCCAGTCATATGGATTTACTCAAAGCTCGGATGAGTCATGTGTATACAAGAGATGTGATGGAAACGTAGTTGTATTTCTTATACTTTACGTAGATGACATTTTATTAATTGGCAACAATGTCAAAGAGTTATCAGATGTAAGGGTCTGCTATCAAAGCAGTTTGATATGAAGGACTTAGGAGAAGCGGGACACATCCTTAGGATCAAGGTCATAAGGGATCGCCAGAAAAGGATGTTGTGCTTATCCCAAGCTTCATATGTTGACACTGTCTTGTCTCATTTTAGCATGGAAAACTCTAAGAAGGGTTTCCTACCCTTCAGACATGGAGTTCCTCTATCCAAGGAGATGTATCCGAAAACATCAAAGGAGATAGAGGAAATGAAGGTGGTTCCTTATGCTTTGGCAGTAGGAAGCCTCATGTATGATATGTTGTGCACGAGACCTGATATCTGTTTTGCCGTGGGCATGGTTAGCAGATATCAAAGTAACCCTGGACAGGGACATTGGACTGCGGTAAAGCATATATTGAAATACCTGAGACGAACTAGGGATTATATGCTGGTTTACCGGGCAAATCAATTAGGCCCCTGTGGGTTACACGGATAGATTTCCAGTCAGATAGGGACAAGAGTAAGTCTACTTCAGGGTTTGTGTTTACTTTAGGAGGTGGAGCCATTGTCTGGAGGAGTGTCAAGTAGAAGTGCGTGGCGGATTCCACCATGGATGTTGAATATGTGGCAGCCTCGGAGGCGGCCAAGGAAGCTGTATGGCTCAGAAACTTCATCATGGACTTGGATGTGATTCCTGGTTTGCCCAGATCTATCACAATCTTTAGTGATAGCAGTGGTGCAGTTGCAAACTCGAAGGAACCACGAGCACATAAGGAGAGTAAACACATAGAGCACAAGTACCACCTGATACGAGAAATCGTAAAGCGAGAAGTAGCTGTCGCCAAGATTGCATCAGAGGACAACTTGGCAGATCCTTTCACTAAGGCTCTTCCATCTAGAGCTTTTGACAAGCATGTGGAGAATATGGGAGTCAGATGTATGGCAGTGGGAGAACAGTAGTGTCTTTAAGTATAAGTGGGAAATTGTAAGATGTGTATACTGAAAGACATTACTTTTATTATATGAACATCTTTATTATGAAAAGATAATCACGACTACACTAGGTGTTTGTTTATAATAGTGCATACACGAAGTCCAATTGCTTTGCATTGTAGATAACATGGTGTGTGGTGTCACACGGAAGATTATGTTATCAGTTCCTTACTTAGCATAAATAGAGGCTCACAACCGAGATGGAATTGGACAATCCATCGGGATGGTTGTAGTGTAGTTAGGTATGGTTGATCTTGACCATAGAACTACACTAGTGTGCTATGAGTACATTGAGCAGGACCAAAACCCGAGGTTATCCAATTTGTACCGACTAGATAATTGGATAGGACCTCAGCTTATATTATGGAGGACGATCCCATAATCCCGAAATAATATCGGGCATATATTATTAATTATTATTTCTTTAATTTATCAATGGGCGAGAGCCTCCTTGATGAGCTCAAAAGGTTCATCGTGCCAAACCCTGCAGGTGGATTTGATCTGGCACGTTGATAAGGTTGAGTGGTACTAATCAAGGATCCAGAAGTTAATTAATTTAAATTGTCAGTAATTTAATTAATTAACGGGCATATGAGATCTTAAACACGGGGGGATGGACGACTTGTAATATGTGGAGCCCATATGAAAATATGGGGGTTGGTGAGGAAGTTCAATTAAGATCCATTAGTGGAATGGATCTTAATTAATGGATCGGGTTTAGATCCATTAGTGGGCCAAGAACCAACTCCTCCTCTTGGTCCCTACCTTAGCCCTATAAATACCCTATGAGATCAAGAAACAAAGCAAAATCCAAGAGTTGATACCCAAGGCCTCTCCTCTCCTCTCAATTCCTCCTTCTCTCCCTTAGGGTTTCGGCCGGCGCAACAAGAGAAGGGACCTCTCCCTTCACTTTTCTCCTTGCCTTCTTCACCATCTTCTGTACAAGGCTAGCATAGACAAGGAAGAGGTACCCTCTTTGTAGGATCGATGCCGTCGATAGAGGGGGGGGGGTGAATATCGACCTTTAAAATTCTTCGAGGTAAATCGTAAGCTTTTCGGTTCGTACATAAACAGAGCGTTAGTAGCAGTGGAATATTAAACAGTAAAGTAAAGAATGACACAAAACAGACGACAGATTGCACACGGGATTTACTTGGTTCCCAACCCCCCAGGGGTCAGTACATCCAAGGCCTAAGCACGGGAATGCCCGTCCACTATTGGTCTCTTTTCCGGACATTCCGGAGGTGGAGAATCCCATCTTACAATGCAATAATATCAATAAAAAATATAGGAAATTCAGTGCAGAATAATAAAAGAAAACCAAAACAAAATGGTTGAAGACTCGGCCGATCTGGACCTCTGAAGTGCTGCGCACTTCCTCGTGGAGCCTCCCAGTCGTAGAGCCTCGTCTTTAGCGCTTTGCCGTTAGTCAGTAAGCTCAGAATGGATCTTGGAAGTTGTGTTCGGAGCCTTGGGGTCGAGGCCCCATTTATAGGTTTCATTGGGGCGCCTGTGTTGATGGGGGCGCCCAAAGGGCTTGGTCAAAGCTTATCTCCGCGCCGAACTCGTCACAGCCGATAAGGCTTCTGACCAGGGCACCCTGGACCTCCCAGGTGCATGAATGAACCCAGCCAAAGCTTATCTCTGCTTCGAACTCGCAGTAGAAAATACAGCTTTGAACCAGGGCGCCTGTATTGATGGGGGCGCCTGAATGAAAACTGATTTTTCTTCTTTCAATGGGGGCGCCCCAGTTGATGGGGGCTCCTGGCTCCATTCGGGCGCCCCTTCAATGGGGGCGCCTAGCAGGCTGGTCTTCCAGCCCCTTTGTGTGTAGTTTTCCTGCTTTGTCATCCATTCTAGGTACCTGCAATGTAACACCCCAGAATTTTCCCATATGAAATATTATGAATTCATGAAACATTATTATTATTATGCCCATATGAAATATTATGAATTCATGAAACATTATTATTATTATGAAATTTCATGATGGGCTTGGCTTAATGGGCTTGGATGTGGATTAGTGCAAAATGTGATAAAAAGGAAATGTAGAAAGGAGGAAGCAAGGATTGAACCTTGAACCTCCTAGTTGCACTAATCATGTCATAACCAACACACCAAGTCATGTTTCATGTTGAGAGAATAAGAAACATGCTTGTTAAAGCTAGGGAAGTGAAGAGACATGTCTCTTCATGAGAAAAGTATAAATAAGAGAAGGAGAAGTTGGAATAACTTCCTCTCTTCTTCTTCCTCACTCTCCCCACCGAAATTCATCTTCTTCTCCCTTTCAATTTTCGAAAAGTAAACCCTAGGGTTCTAACCCTAGGGAATTAGAAGGAAGAAGACCATCTAAAGATCATGCCCTCTACTAGGGCCAAAGGTTCTAGGGAAGTGCTAGTAAGGAGAACACTCACCCTCCTTCAACCAAAGGTACTCTAAAGGTTTAGAGAAAGTGAAAGTCAAGCGAAAGGATGTAAGTATCCCCTCGCCTGCAGTGTAATAGTTGTGTATGATTCTTTTGTTTTTGTGGTTTTCAAAAACTAGGGTTTTACCTTGTGAAAGTTTCGGCCAACACCCAAAGAGGAGACTTTGGTTACTTCTTGATGCATGAGGAGAACCCTTGAGACTTAGGGTATACCTATATGTTGATTTCCATCAAGTGGTGATAACAAAAATTAGGGTTGCACCCCTCTACAAGTTTCGGCCATGGAGGAAAAAATTGGGGTTTAGGGATTGTATGATTTCCTATGAAGTACCCATGTTTAGTAGTGTAGACAAAGTGTTTGTATAAATGTTTGTGTGAAACCTAAGTTCAAGAACCCTAGTTTACCCTACCCTTGAGTTTCGGCCAATCCTAGAGGGATTAGGATTTAGGGTTGCATAATTATCCTATGATGTAATTTATGTTTAATGAGTTGCATGAAATGTATGTGAAGGTTAAACTACCCTATGAGACATGATTATGTTTAGTAAGATGATATGTATATGCATGTGATGTCTAAATGAAATGCTTGATTGGAAATCTTAAGGTTCCCTAGTATGTGATATTCAGCCAAGGCATGAACATTAGGGATTGTGAAGGTGAAACTACCCTACAAGACATGATTATGTTTAGTAAGATAATATGTATATGCATGTGATGTTTAAATGGAATACTTGATTTGGAAATCTTAATTTCCCCTAGCATGATTTTCGGCCAAAGCATGATGTATTAGGTTTGTGAAAGTTGATTACCCATGAAGTATGCTATGCTTAGTATGATACATGATGTATATATATATGATGTTTGTATGGGATGTTTGATGTCAAAAACCTAAGCTACCTCTACCCTTGATTTTCGGCCAAACCCTAGGTTTAGGGTTAGGAAGGGTTAAATTAAACCATGAAGTGGGATATGATATGAATATGATTGATGTGACCAATTTTATCATATATAAGTATGTGTAAGTGCTTGAAATGTGATGTATGTATGAGCATGTTTATATAGCCCATGGGGCACCCTTTATGAATTTCATGTGATATGTATGATAAAATGCTTGAAAGGATACTCCATTAAGTATGGGATCAAGAGCACCCCTTATGCTGTGTGGTGTGTCCCTACGGGATGATGAGCACCCTTGAAGAGTGGTGTGTCCCTTAAGAGTGGATTTGGAGTACTCCTTAGCATATATGTAAAAGCATGATAAGTATTTTACTTTAGAAGTTGTGTACCCGACTCGGAAGGGGGTCGTTAAACAAATCCGGGGTGCATGTTAACGTAAGGTCATGGCTCCGGTAGGACGGAAGGGTCCTGCTCTAATTGATTGGTGGCTCGCTACCCCAATTCATTAGGGAACGCGCAATAGGTAACGCGCGATATGTGGTACACAACCGGGCCCAATATGATATGGATGTATTTTTAAGTAATACCTTTATGGAATTGTTTTGAAAACATTCATTGAAAACATTTATTATATGTGAAGGGTATGCTTAAGGTACTTTATACTGCATGCTTAGAAACTTTGATGTTTAGTATGCTTTGATGAACTCATGCTTATGATCTATTATGTGTACATGTTGTATTCTTTCATATGGATTTTGCGAGTAGGACAAGATCCTTACTAAGCATTTGTGCTTACTAGTTTATGTGTTGTCTTATGCTGCAGATAAGGGTAAGGAACACTTAAACTAATGGAAGAGGCAGGAGGCTGAAGATGTGTGGGGTGGCGGCTCGGGAAAGAAAGATCTTTATATCTACATTACTATGTTTATGATAACATTTTCTTCAAAAATGAATGTTAGTAATTAGGTTTGATATTGCATGATAATGATTACACTTGGAATTTTCATATACTTGATTTGTTTGATTATATTATGGTTTGAAATAATATGTGAACCTATCATGTTATAGAATAACTCTTGATTAAAATATTTCAAATGATGTTCTAATGATTCAAGCATGATATTCGATTGACATATACTGGCAAGTATGCTTAGCACTTGTAAATATCACTTGATAATTTTAGACAAGCATGCTCAGCACTTAGTCCTTGCCTTGTTGTTTTAAATTTTATGCTAGAGGAAAAAAAATAACTAATTGATTGTACGTAACCCCGCCCCGAGAGTAGATATAAGGGCGGGCGTTACAGGTTGGTATCAGAGCAGGTTTCCCCTCCACCACACACACATCAAGCTTCATCCTGTCGCTTCCAAGTAAGAGATCCTAACCTCGCTTTACTTTATTTCATGTACAGTAATGATATATACAGAGATGATTTATGCTTGCATAACAAGAGAAAGTAGCATTAATTTTTATGTTAGTTTATTTATCACCGGTATGCTAGATAATGACCAGAAATTGTAAGATATGTGAACGTGAATGAAACTTCCTCTTATATAAATATATGTATCCATTAATAATTTAGAATTTGGGGTAAGAGGGTGGTTACATATTGTAATCACTAGGGTAAACTACACCGATTGGGTGTGTGTTTTCCTCTGTATATATTTGCGAATTGAAAAAGGAATGGTTTAGTACTAACCATGTCATTTTCTTTTCAATTCTAGATGTTGCATGAGGACTACACTGAGAGGTGCCGCGAGCTGCTGGAGCAGATAGAGGCGGTTGAGTATTTTCTAACCCGGGGAATTCAAGGCAACATAGGGTTCTTGGATCGGCTCTTCTGGAAACTGGAGCGGGAAGGGTTTCCAGTCACGGACGATCATAGGATCGGAGCTTTACTTCGTTCATTGCCCAACCGGGCAAGAGAGGTTGCGCATCAGATCTGGGGACAGCACAGATGCTGTATCCCATATACGGAGTTGTGTAGGCAGCTCCTCCGCCATGAGTTCCCAGAAGATCTGGGAGACTCGGAGGAGGATTCCGAGCCGTCCGAGGAGGACCCCGAGCCCTTTGAGGAGGACCCCGAGCCCTTTGAGGAGGATCCCGAGCCGTCAGAGGAGGATCCCGAGCCCTTCGAGGAGGATCCCGAGCCCTTCGAGGAGGATCCAGAGATGCTGGAGATGTTCGAGGAAGACCTTGAAGCGGATGAGGAGATTCTCGAGATTGAAGAGGACGACCCGATGGGAACAGTAGAGGATCCTGAGGCGGGCCAAAGGGAGATGAGCGAGGAAGTAGTAGTCGTCGCTATGATATTCTTTATATTGGGCATAACGGCAGCCCATCTTGCTCACTGAGTTGGACTAGTCTTGTATGTAGAATTATAAGATGGAATAAAATAAATTTTGGTGATATGATAAATAAAATCTCATTTACCCAATATTAATCATGCGACACATAAGGACGAATATTACAGAAAATTCGTAGAGAACTTCTCTCGGATTGCAGCCCCTATGACAGCTCTCACAAAGAAAGACAAGAAATATGTATGGACCAAGGAATGTGAGAAGAGCTTTACTGAACTGAAAAGGGGGCTGACTAGCGCTCCAATATTGACTCTTCCAGAGAGCGATATGGGTTTCGATATGTACAGCGACGCATCCAAACTGGGACTCGGAGCTGTACTTATGCAGAATGGGAAGGTGATTGCCTATGCCTCTAGGCAACTCAAAGAACATGAAAGGAATTATCCTACCCACGATTTAGAACTACCAGCGGTGGTCTTTGCACTGAGAATATGGAGGCACTATCTATATGGAACTCAGTGTAAAGTTTATACAGATCACCAGAGTCTGCGATATTTCTTCACCCAGAAAGATCTGAATAAGTTTATACAGATCACCAGAGTCTACGATATTTCTTCACCCAGAAAGATCTGAATATGAGACAGCGCAGATGGCTTGAATTGGTCAAGGATTACGACTGTGAGATCCTGTACCATCCGGGGAAAGCCAACAAGGTAGCCGATGCACTCAGTAGAAAATCATGTGCTACTTTGATGTCCTTATCAACTTTGTCACAACCCTTAGGGGAAGAAATTACGAATTTCGGGATTGAAATCATATCAGGACAGTTATCCACCCTGATGATTGTGCCGACATTATTCGACAATATTCTGGAAAAGCAGAATCATGATCCGAGCCTTCAGAGGATCAGGCAAGAGGTTCTCGAAGGCAAGGACGATGGATTTCGGATTTCAGACAGCGGAGTCTTATATCTTCGGGATCGATTATGTGTTCCCGACGACTCCGATTTACGGACAAGAATCCTTGAGGAAGCTCACGGAACGCCTTATGCGATGCATCCTGGGTCTACCAAGATGTATCAAGATCTGAAGAGCAAGTTTTGGTGGTCCGGTATGAAGCGAGATGTAGCCCACTATATCAGTATGTGTTTGACCTGCCAGAGGGTCAAAGCGGAACACCAGAGGCCTGGAGGAGTTCTGCAACCTCTATCGATTCTCGAGTGGAAATGGGAAGACATCTCTATGGATTTCATCTCTGGGCTGCCTAGAACGACGAACGGATATGATGGTATATGGGTTATTGTGGACAGACTCACCAAGTCTGCCCATTTTCTGGCTATCAAGATGACCCACTCAGTAGAGCAGCTGGCTCAACTGTACGTCAAGGAATTTGTCCGACTACACGGGGTTCCCAAGACCATCATCTCGGATCGAGATGGTCGATTTACTTCAGATTTTTGGGGACACGTGCAGAAGGCTCTTGGCACGAAGCTGAAATTCAGTACTGCCTTTCACCCCCAGACTGACGGGCAGACTGAAAGAGTAAATCAGATATTAGAGGACATGTTACGAGCTTGTGCCTTGGACTTCAAGGGAAGCTGGTGTCGATACCTGAACCTGACAGAGTTTGCGTATAACAACAGTTATCAGGCTACCATCGGGATGGCACCGTACGAAGCGCTGTACGGAAGGAAATGCCGATCTCCTATATGCTGGCTTGAGAGTGGTGAAAAGAAGGAGATGGGACTCCAGACTGATATTATAGATGAAACCACTCAGGCCATAAAGAATATCTGCCAGAGGATAGAGACTGCTCAGAGTCGGCAGAAAAGCTACGCCGATAAGCGACGCAGACCACTAGAGTTTGAGGTTGGGGATTCAGTATTCCTGAAAGTGGCCCCTATAAAAGGGGTGATGAGATTCGGGAAGAAAGGGAAGCTGAGTCCGAGATATGTGGGACCGTATCAGATTCTGAGACGGATAGGCAAAGTGGCCTACGAACTGGAGTTACCGCCAGAAATGTCGGCTATCCACAATGTCTTCCATGTATCAATGCTCAGGAAATGTACCTCTGATGTGAATCAGATAATAGAGCCCCAAACAGTACAAGATCAAGAGAACCTAAGTTCCGAACGCCGACCTATTCAGATCTTAGACCGGGAAGTCAAAAAGCTAAGGAACAAGGAAGTACCCTTAGTAAAGATTCTATGGCGGAACGAACAATTCGAAGAAGCCACGTGGGAACGAGAGGAGGCAATACGGTTAAAGTATCCAGAATTATTTTAAAGTTCGGGACGAACTTTTTATAAGGTATGGAGGATTGTAACACCCCAGAATTTTCCCATATGAAATATTATGAATTCATGAAACATTATTATTATTATGCCCATATGAAATATTATGAATTCATGAAACATTATTATTATTATGAAATATTATGAATTCATGAAACATTATTATTATTATGAAATTTCATGATGGGCTTGGCTTAATGGGCATGGATGTGGATTAGTGCAAAATGTGATAAAAAGGAAATGTAGAAAGGAGGAAGCAAGGATTGAACCTTGAACACTAATCATGTCATAACCAACACACCAAGCCATGTTTCATGTTGAGAGAATAAGAAACATGCTTGTTAAAGCTAGGGAAGTGAAGAGACATGTCTCTTCATGAGAAAAGTATAAATAAGAGAAGGAGAAGTTGGAATAACTACCTCTCTTCTTCTTCCTCACTCTCCCCACCGAAATTCATCTTCTTCTCCCTTTCAATTTTCGAAAAGTAAACCCTAGGGTTCTAACCCTAGGGAATTGGAAGGAAGAAGACCATCCAAAGATCTTGCCCTCTATTAGGGCCAAAGGTTCTAGGGAAGTGCTAGTAAGGAGAACACTCACCCTCCTTCAACCAAGGGTACTCTAAAGGTTTAGAGAAAGTGAAAGTCAAGCGAAAGGATGTAAGTATCCCCTCGCCTGCAGTGTAATAGTTGTGTATGATTCTTTTGTTTTTGTGGTTTTCAAAAACTAGGGTTTTACCTTGTGAATGTTTCGGCCAACACCCAAAGAGGAGACTTTGGTTACTTCTTGATGCATGAGGAGAACCCTTGAGACTTAGGGTATACCTATATGTTGATTTCCATCAAGTGGTGATAACAAAAATTA
The DNA here is from genome assembly GCA_024364735.1 of Boesenbergia rotunda. Taxonomy (NCBI): domain Eukaryota; kingdom Viridiplantae; phylum Streptophyta; class Magnoliopsida; order Zingiberales; family Zingiberaceae; genus Boesenbergia; species Boesenbergia rotunda. The sequence goes on from JAGFNQ010000655.1 coordinate 769,231, forward strand.
GGGTTGCACCCCCCTACAAGTTTCGGCCATGGAGGAAAAAATTGGGGTTTAGGGATTGTATGATTTCCTATGAAGTACCCATGTTTAGTAGTGTAGTCAAAGTGTTTGTGTAAATGTTTGTGTGAAACCTAAGTTCAAGAACCCTAGTTTACCCTACCCTTGAGTTTCGGCCAATCCTAGAGGGATTAGGGTTTAGGGTTGCATAATTATCCTATGATGTAATTTATGTTTAATGAGTTGCATGAAATGTATGTGAAGGTTAAACTACCCTACGAGACATGATTATGTTTAGTAAGATGATATGTATATGCATGTGATGTCTAAATGAAATGCTTGATTGGAAATCTTAAGGTTCCCTAGTATGTGATATTCGGCCAAGGCATGAACATTAGGGATTGTGAAGGTGAAACTACCCTACAAGACATGATTATGTTTAGTAAGATAATATGTATATGCATGTGATGTTTAAATGGAATACTTGATTTGGAAATCTTAATTTCCCCTAGCATGATTTTCGGCCAAAGCATGATGTATTAGGTTTGTGAAAGTTGATTTCCCATGAAGTATGCTATGCTTAGTATGATACATGATGTATATATATATGATGTTTGTATGGGATGTTTGATGTCAAAAACCTAAGCTACCTCTACCCTTGATTTTCGGCCAAACCCTAGGTTTAGGGTTAGGAAGGGTTAAATTAAACCATGAAGTGGGATATGATATGAATATGATTGATGTGACCAAGTTTGTCATATATAAGTATGTGTAAGTGCTTGAAATGTGATGTATGTATGAGCATGTTTATATAGCCCATGGGGCACCCTTTATGAATTTCATGTGATATGTATGATAAAATGCTTGAAAGGATACTCCATTAAGTATGAGATCAAGAGCACCCCTTATGCTGTGTGGTGTGTCCCTACGGGATGATGAGCACCCTTGAAGAGTGGTGTGTCCCTTAAGAGTGGATTTGGAGTACTCCTTAGCATATATGTAAAAGTATGATAAGTATTTTACTTTAGAAGTTGTGTACCCGACTCGGAAGGGGGTCGTTAAACAAATCCGGGGTGCATGTTAACATAAGGTCATGGCTCCGGTAGGACGGAAGGGTCCTGCTCTAATTGATTGGTGGCTCGCTACCCCAATTCATTAGGAAACGCGCAATAGGTAACGCGCGATATGTGATACACAACCGGGCCCAATATGATATGGATGTATTTTTAAGTAATACCTTTATGGAATTGTTTTGAAAACATTCATTGAAAATATTTATTATATGTGAAGGGTATGCTTAAGGTACTTTATACTGCATGCTTAGAAACTTTGATGTTTAGTATGCTTTGATGAACTCATGCTTATGATCTATTATGTGTACATGTTGTATTCTTTCATATGGATTTTGCGAGTACGACAGGATCCTTACTAAGCATTTGTGCTTACTAGTTTATGTGTTGTCTTATGCTGCAGATAAGGGTAAGGAACACTTAAACTAATGGAAGAGGCAGGAGGCTGAAGATGTGTGGGGTGGTGGCTCGGGAAAGAAAGATCTTTATATCTACATTACTATGTTTATGATAACATTTTCTTCAAAAATGAATGTTAGTAATTAGGTTTGATATTGCATGATAATGATTACACTTGGAATTTTCATATACTTGATTTGTTGGATTATATTATGGTTTGAAATAATATGTGAACCTATCATGTTATAGAATAACTCTTGATTAAAATATTTCAAATGATGTTCTAATGATTCAAGCATGATATTCGATTGACATGTACTGGCAAGTATGCTTAGCACTTGTAAATATCACTTGATAGTTTTAGACAAGCATGCTCAGCACTTAGTCCTTGCCTTGTTGTTTTAAATTTTATGCTAGAGGAAAAAAATATATGATTGATTGTACGTAACCCCGCCCCGAGAGTAGATATAAGGGCGGGCGTTACATGCAAGATACATAAGTACAAAGCAACTGCACACACAACCTTAGCCTTATCGAGATGGTTCTGACTTCGGATTTCCATGAATCCCTAGGTCGAACCAACACAAGTTCCCACCCCCGGGAACGTGCCTTCAACCTACTCCTCTTAGGAGCCGGTCGCCACCCAGTCCATTCGAGTGGGCTTTTGCTTAGCCTACGATACTCTCGGATCTCGAGACTTCCGAACCCCGACCCGTCTCTACTTCTGTCCTTAGTCATCGCTCAGCTAAGTTGCTCAATCCCTCTGACCAAGACTTCGTGCCCAAACCCTAAGTCCAGGACTTCGGTGCCCAACCCTCGGCCAGGTCGGCCAGGACTTCTTGCCTAGTCCTCGACCAGGACTTAGTGCCAACCCTCGGTCAGGTCTTAGGTGCCCAACCCTCGGCCAGGACTTAGTGCCCAATCCATGATCAGGACTTCGTGCCCAATTCTTCGAACCAGGACTTATTGCCTAGTTTTACTAGGACTTTCTTTCACTTTGGTACTCCTCTCTTGACTCACCCTTCTCTTGTTCAATGTATCACTGACTTAAGAATATTGTCAAACATTGAAACACTTAGAGGAGGACAACACTGATGTAACTTGCACCAACAATCTCCCCCTTTTTGATGTTTGACAATATCTTAAGTTAGATTGGTTGAAAGGGCTAAACCTTGAAAAAAGTTATAAGTTTTGAAAATACGTTTTGATATTTTGGGAGAAAAAAGAAAAAACTTCTAACTTAGGCTTGCATTCCCCCTTTTTGAAAAACATTTTGATTTTCCTTTTTGATCCTTCGGTAAGAGAGCAAAAATTTTCTAACTAAAGTGCACCTCTCCCCCTTTGTCATACATCAAAAATCACCAAAAAAATGCTTGCACCAACAATGAAAAAACTTTTGAAAGTGCTTAGTATAATTTTTGAAAGTATATCTTTACTCAAAAAGAATTTTGTGCACTTGAAACATAAGCATAAGCATTTTGTGCAATTTTTTAGAAAAATAGTTGAAAAAAAACTCTGCACTTTTCCACTTTTGAAAAGTTGTTCTTTGAAACATGGATAATACTTAAAAGATTAGTACCTTGAAATTTTGTATTTTGTGAGCATTAGTACCTTGAAAATATTAGTACTTTCGAAAGCATTATATTTTGACCAAGTAATTTGAACATTTTAAAATGCAAGTACTTTTTGAAACATATTTTGAGCTTGAAAAAAAATGCAAGTATGCAATATAAGTACTTTTGAAAATATTTATGCAATTTTTGAAATATCTAAGTATTTTTAAAAGATATTATGCATTTTATATTAAGGAAATCTCATTTTGAAAACATAATACTTTACTTGACTTGGTTTCTTTTCCAGTCTGACACAATCCTAGGAACCTTGTTAACTACAAGGGTATTTCCTTAAGTATCCTAGAAAATTTTCCAAACTCAAGAAAAATATTATTTCAAATTGGGAAAAAAATTTGAAAATAATATATATATATATATATATATATATTAAAAGAATGATTTAAAATTACTTATGTTTTCAGAAGGATTTGAAAATACCGTGCATGAAAACATATCACCTTGAAATATTCAATAATTCTTTTAATTTGACCTCCTCCTAAACTTGGCCCAGTCCTAGGAAGCTTGTTGACCACAAGTACTCTTCCTCTGAGTCCTTAGGGTTTGGTTTAGACTAAAAGAATTATCTAATAATTAAAAAAATAATTGTTTAAAGAAAATACTTGTTAGAAATAATTTCTTTTTGGTTTAGACTGCTCCTAAATTTGACACATCCTTGGAGTCCTTGTAGATCATTAGGTTGACTTCCTCTATGTCTTTAGGATTTATCAAAATCAAAATAATAACTTTGAAGTATGGTAATTTTTAAGAAGATAAGGTTTTAGAAAATTCAATTTGGAATGAGAATAACTTTTTAAAGCAAACCCCCTTTTTTTTAAAACACAAGTGATAGTTATTTAAAGCACAGTTTTTGAAAAATATTTTCAAATGACAGTGATGTTTTAAAGTACAGTTTTCGGAAAACATTTCAAAGGCATAAAAGCACTCCCCTGTACCTGACACCGTTTTATCATATATAATCAACCAGACAAGCATGAATTCCATAAAAATATTATTAAGTTGAAGCACTATTTTGAAAATATATATTTTTTTTAAAAATATTCTAATAATTTTGAAAAATATTTTTCAATTTATTAGTCCTTAACATCTCACCCATTCAAGATGTCTCAATACAGCACGCATGGTTGCTTTATAAGTGCATTGTGAGATGCTTAAATTATTTTTCTTAATTCATTGTTAAATCTATGATTTAATTGAAACATGTGTTAGATTCAAATTTATCAAATAGTAAAGTAAATTTGATTTTCGGTAATTGGCTTCCAGGTCTTGGCGAGGCACAAGGCCTTCTTTGGTCGTAGCCTTATTGGATCATCAACCCTTTCCTTGATAAAGTCTTTTATCGAAAATTCATTTTCAAATTACTTCTTGAAAAATTTTAGTCTAACTAGCTTAGGTTTTGGATCGGTAGCTTCGGCTAGTTCCAACAGACGGCTTCCCTAACATACTATCATCTCACCTCCACCTAATACTAGATTGTTCAAGTTTAAATTATTCTTTTTTCTATCGCCGTTCTAAATTATGCATAAAATTAAACATGAATGACATGATATAAATTTTAATGAAAATAGCAAATGCATGGCATGACAGTTATGCATGAGTCAAACAATTCAAAATATTTAAGTTTCTAATAATGTATCAAATTCTCGATTTGATACATGTCGTGTGAATCCGCGAATATGCCAACCCACTTTGACATATTTAATTTTATTAATTTTAATTGTTGCAGTTTGGGTAAGATTTTATTTAATTCGAGTTTAAGTTACTTAAGAATTACTTGGATCTAAATTAAGAATTAATTAAAGTTGAATTAATTAAGAATTACTTAAATTGGAGTATAATTAATTAAGGATTAATTGAATTAATTAAGAATTAATTTGAGTTTGAATTAATTAAATATTAATTGAATTAATTAAGAATTAATTTGAATTTGAATTAATTAAGGATTAATTAAATTAATTAAGAATTAATTAGAATTTGTACTAATTAAGAATTATTGAATTAATTAAGAATTAATTTGAATTTGAATTAATTAAGAATTAATTAGAATTTGAATGATTAAGAATTAATTAAGAATTAATTAGAATTTGAATTAATTAAGGATTAATTGAATTAATTAAGAATTAATTAGAATTTGAATTACTTAAGAATTAATGGAATTAATTATGAATTAATTGAATTAATTAAGAATTAATTAGAATTTGAATTAATTGAATTAATTAAGAATTAATTTGAGTTTGAATAATTAACATTGAAATGATTAATTAATAGTTGTGGGTTTAAGTTCATAATTTTCATTATTTCGAAATTTTCTAACTCATCCACTATTTCTTTCTTATTTATTTTTTCAAGTTTTTCCAATAATTCTAGTTTATTTGAGTCTTTATGATATTTATTGACTATGACCTTTATTTCAGAAAATTTCATCTCCTCCTCATCCTCAAAATCACATCCTTCAATATCCTCAAAGTAAGTAGAGTAATTCGGGCCACTAGTTAATGTTTTGTAATAATTTTCAACTTTATCTATGATTAAATTACCATTTAAGAGAACTTTATCTCTATTATCCTCAAAATTATCCTCACTATCCACATAACAATTATCAAAAATATTTTTAATGTTATCCTTAAGATTTTCAAATTTGAATTTAGAGTTATCCTTAAGATTTTCAAATTTGAATTCAAAGTTATCCTTAAGATTTTTCAAATTTGAATTCAGGAATATTAGATTTAATTTCAGGAATAACATATTTAATTTCAGGAATAACAGATTTAATTTCAGGAATAACAGTAAAATTATTAGAATTAATTTCAATCATTTTTGAATTGACATTACGGATTGAACGATTAATTTATGATATTTTAGTATTATTTACATTTTGTAACTGGTTATGCAGGATATTTATTTGATTATGCAATAATTCTAATTTATCAGAAAAATTATCTAATTTATCATCTGACAGTGCAGGAATTCGAAAAGTTTTCGGAATGTAAATTTTACGTACCTTTGTCGGGCATTTATTCTTATTGTGTCCGTATTTTTCACACTTGAAGCATTTGATGTGATCTTTGTTCCTCTGGCCTCCTGGTGCTGGTACGTCTTTTGTCGTCGGTGAAGAACGAGTCTTACGAGTAGGGTACTAATTTTTATAGTGCCCTCTCTCCCTGCACGTGAAGCATATAATATGGAACTTAAAAACAGACATTTTAAGAAAAATTGTACCTTATTCACCCCTGGGCTCCCCCTCAACTCCTGGCATCGTTGCTCAGTCGACGGTTAGTCCGGTGAAGGGCGGTCTGGCTCTGATATCAATTGTAGGACCAGTGTCATCGATAGGGGGGTGAATATCGACCTTTAAAAATCTTCACGGTAAATCGTAAGCTTTTCGGTTCGTACTTAAACAGAGCGTTAGTAGTAGCGGAATATTAAAGTAAAGTAAAGAATGGCACAAAACAGACGACAAATTGCACACGGGATTTACTTGGTTCCCAACCCCCCAGGGTCAGTACATCCAAGGCCTAAGCATGGGAATGCCCGTCCACTATTGGTCTCCTTTCCGGACTTTCTGAAGGCGGAGAAACCCGTCTTACAGTGCAATAATTACAATAAAAAATATAGGAAATACAGTGCAGAATAATAAAAGCAAACCAAAACAAAATGGTCGAAGACTCGACCGATCGGGACCTCCGAAGTGCCGTGCACTTCCTCCTGGAGTCTCCTGGTCGTAGAGCCTCGTCTTTAGCACATTGTCATCAGTTAGAAAGCTCAGAATGGATCTTGGAAGTTGTGTTCGGAGCCTTGGGGTCGAGGCCCCATTTATAGGCTTCATTGGGGTGCCTGTGTTGATGGGGGCACCCCAAAGGGCTTGGTCAAAGCTTATCTCCATGCCGACCTCGTCGCAACCAATAAGGCTTCTGACCAGGGCGCCCTGGACCTCCTAGGCGCCTCAATGAACCCAACCAAAGCTTATCTCTGCTTCGAACTCACAGCAGCAAATACAGCTTTGAACCAGGGCGCCTGTATTGATGGGGGCGCCTAAATGAAAACTGATTTTTCTTCTTTCAATGGGGGCACCCCAGTTGATGGGGGCTCTTGGCTCCATTCGGGCGCCCCCTTCAATGGGGGTGCCTAGCAGGCTGGTCTTCCAGCCCCTTTGCATGTTGTTTGCTTGTTTTATCTTCCATTCTAGGTACTTGCAAGATACATAAGTACAAAGCAAATACACACACAACCTTAGCCTTAACGAGATGGTTCTGACTTTGGATTTCCACGAAACCCTAGGTCGAACCAACGGAAGTTCCCACCTTCGAGAACGCGCCTTCAACCTACTCCTCTCAGGAGCCGGTTGCCACCCAGTCCATTCGTGTGGGGTTTTGCTTAGCCTACGATACTCTTGGATCTCGAGACATCCGAACCCCAACCCGTCTCTACTTCTGTCCTTAGTCATCGCTCAGCTAAGTTGCTCAATCCCTCAGACCAAGACTTCGTGCCCAAACCCTAAGTCCAGGACTTCGGTGCACAACCCACGGCCAGGTCTTCGTGCCCAATTCCTCGAACCAGGTCTTCAGTGCCCAACCCTCGACCAGGACTTCTTGCCCAGTCCTCGACCAGGACATAGTGCCAAACCCTCGGTCAGGTCGTAGGTGCTCAGCCCTCGGCCAGGACATAGTGTCCAATCCATGATCAGGACTTCGTGCCCAATTCTTCGAACCAGGACTTATTGCCTAGGTTTACTAGGACTTTCTTTCACTTTGGTACTCCTCTCTTGACTCACCCTTCTCTTGTTCAATGTATCACTAACTTAAGTATATTGTCAAACATTGAAACACTTAGAGGAGGGCATCACTGATGCAACTTGCTCCAACACTCTTCCTTTTGTGGTGCTCGGCAATGAAGGAAAGGTGGCTGGTGGCCGGCGGTGAGGGGTGCAAGAGAATCTTGCGGCGGCGGCGCAAGGGTGAGGGAAGAGGAGGTCGCGGGCTGGTTTAGGCAAGGAAGAAGGAGAATTCTCTCCTTCTTCATCTTCTTCTCCTTCCTCTCAAGGTGTGCAACCAGTCCGGAGGCCCTGGTGCAGCTCCAGTGGGCGGCGGCACAAAGGGAGAGGAAGAAGGGGTCGACAGCTAGGGAAACCCTAGGTTGGGGTTTTCCTTATTCGGCCAAGGTGAGAAGAACAGCTCTTTTGGAGGTCTTGGGCATCTCGGATCATGGTAGATCGTCGTCCACACGACGTCCGTGAAGGGAGGGACATATGGTAGTAGACCGCGAGGTGATCGGAAAGTTATATCTTTCCATATGCTCCTTTATATTGCCTTATGTTGATTTTGTGTCATTATCGTTAGTGTCATCATTTTATGTTTGATAGTTTATTATTTTGATTCCGAATCTTAATGAATAAATTGTTAACTGGACCTCGCCCATAAACACAAAAGTCGGCGATCAACTCATCGCTTTTTCTGCGGTCAAATGGTCGAGCAAATTACAAGGCCAATTTTGGTAATTGGCTAAGTGGTAATTTGGATCATTCGATATGGCACGAGACGGTCGATGGGAGACGGGTCTCCACTCTGATTAATTTTTAATTCGTAGACGTGGAGAGGTCTCTCGGATCGACCAGGTATTCACTAAGGAAACCCGCCTATCCATACCCAACATCTAGGTATAATGATAGGAGTAGGGTTAATATTGTAGATCAAAACCCTAGGAAATCAATGCATCATGAGAATTGATTTTTGATGTGAAAATGCCATATAAATCAATGCTAGGGATGCATTGTGGGTTGGTATGGGCATTGACATCAAGGGGAAACCAAAACTAGGACTTTTGGTCAAGGTTTGAGTTAACCTTTTAGCTAGTTTTGGGTTTTGTGTCAAACTTGGGAATGATTATATATACATTTTTGGGTGTATTTTTCCCAAGTAGGTATGGGTACCACAAACATCTCCACAAAATTTAGGAATTTTTGAAGACTTGGGGAATTTCTGGCGCATTTCTGAATTTGGCTAGAAAAGCTAAAATTCTGATTTTCAAAGTATCAGTCAACTGCCCTGTGGGACAGTCGACTGGTCTGGGCTGGATTTGGTATCCAGCAGCTGATTGGTATCCAAATGATGTAAAGTAAGTGTATGGGGGGCTAGTACACTGTGTTTAGGATAATTAGGGATTAAAATATCCAATAATTGGGATATTGTTGGAGTCTTTTTGATGTTAGGCAAAGGGAGAGAAATGTTGGGTTTAATTTGGGAAACCAAACACGCCTTTGCAAGAAACCCTAGGTTTAGGGGGAGCTGAGAAAAAGGGAGAGCATGATTGCTCCATTCGTGGCGTAAGGGGAACCTTGGAGAGGTTCTTAAAAAGCCTTTGTAAGTCCAATGTAGGGGGAGCCTTGGGATAGGTTTTAAAAAGCCTATTTTGGTAAAAAGTCTTAACTTAGGAGGGTTAGGTGTAGGATGCCTTGGGATAGGATCCATGTTTGCATTGCAAATGCAGTGGCGGTGTAAGTCCAAGATGGAGTTATGACAACGTAAGTCCAAATATCTGTTTAGCATTGTTATTGCTATTTATTACTATTTATTTTCCCTAACTTAAATGTATTGCTAAACATCAAAAAGGGGGAGATTGTTGAGGCAATCTATGGTCTGAAGTGACCATGTGTTCTGATGTTTGGGCAAAAGGTTTAAGTTAGGTTTTACCTTGAGTTCTTATATGTGTATGTTGAGTGTGCAGGTTGTACAAGTTACACATATGGACTTGGCTGGACGGCCTCGGTACGGTGAAGGGTGGCATGGAAACAAGTTAGAGGCTTACAAGAAAAGGGCATGACGAAAAGGGTTGTGTTCATTGAGGGGTTTTCCAGTATTTCCTCACCATTGACTCGTCTGACTAAAAAGGGCATGAAGTTTGTTTGGTCAGAGGCTTACAAGAAAAACTTTCAGGAGCTGAAGCAGTAATTAGTGTTTGCACCTATTTTGGTGTTGCCTTCGGGAGAGGATGATTTCATACTATACATCGACACGTCGTATTAGGGTTTGAGTGCGGTGTTGATGTAGCATGGACGGATGGTCTTTTTGTAGCGATTATGTAGCATGGACTGATGTAGCTTGACCTTTGATTTATTCAAAATTTCATCCATACAGTCTCACCTATTATTTTCCTGATCTATGAAGTACCGCTTGTACGCGAATACTTAAGAACATGCATTTAACATATCTTGGGTTTGGTTGACATTAGATAGATAACCTACCTAGTAGATTAGTTGATGTTTATTTATCATGATATGGGTTAGATACATGTGTATCATATTGGGTGCATGGTTATTGACCTGGTTGAGGTTGTGTATATTGAAATCATGCATCATACTTGCATTGTTGCATATTGAAATTCCTTGTGGTTATGTTCATCGTGAATCATATAGTTTTTTTGCCAACTTAACCACTCAGGGTAGTGGTAGTGGTTGGAGTGTGAGCAACTATCCTGTCGTGTCACACTCAACCACTTAGAGGTTTCCCCATCGATTTCTGCTCAAAACTCCTAGGTAGAGACTAGAGAATGATATCGACCTAGGTTTCCCCATCGATCTCTGCTCCAAGGACTTCCATCTCATTGAGATGTGTTGAGGCAATCTATGGTCCGGAGTGACCATGTGTTTTGATGTTTGGGCAAAGGGTTTAAGTAAGGTTTTCCCTTGTGTTCTAATATGTGTATGTGAGTGTGCAGGATGTACAGGTTACAGATATAAACTTAGCTGGACGACTTCGATATGGTGAAGGGTGGCATGGAGACAAGCTGGAGGCTTGTGTGCACCCGAGGGACCTTGGATAGCAGGGATGATGAGCCGAGGGGCGCGGACTTCGAGGCATGCGTGAAGGATGGCATGAAGACAAGCTGGAGGCTTGTGTGCATCCGAGGGATGGGAGCCAAAGACGAAGAGGCCGCGAAGGTAACAGTCAAGGCTGTTGGTGAAAAGTTAGCAAAGTCATGAAGGGACAAGAGGTGAGGGAGGAGGACACCAAGGGCAAGCCGGGAAGTGGACTTCAAGAGGGCACACGTGAAGGATGGCATGGAGGCAAGCCAAGGGAAGGCTTGTGTGCGCATCCAGCGACGATAGTCGGTGGAAGAGGACTTCAAGGGGCAAGCCAAGGGAGTGTACCTGAAGGCACGCGTGGAGGAGGGTCGTTGGAGTGAGGAAGAGTGCGTTTGTAAGCTGGGCAGTCAACTGGGGATATAATAGTCAACTGCCAGCAAGCACAGAAACTCACAGATGGTTTCTGACCTGAGACCAGTCGACTGCCCTGGGAGCAGTCGACTGGTAAGCTCAAAAACTAGCCATTGAGAGAGTCGTTGGTTGGCTAGTTGAGTGGGACCAGTCGACTGGTAAATGATCAGTCGACTGGTGGCGAGGGTTTCAGTGTTGAGTTCTATTTAAGAGAACTCGGGTTGAGCTGAGAACTCTTGACGAAATGAGCTTGGTTAGAGCTCATTAGTAGTCTTAGTGCTCAGAAAGTGTACTGGAGTTTGTGGTGAGGTTTCTCCACCCACAAGAAGCTACGCGAGCTAGCCGGAGGGCATCCGTGGAGTGATCCACCGAAGGATCGAGGGATCGTTGTAACACCCAATAATTTTCATGAATTATTAGGAATTTTTCTGAATTTTCTGGCAATTTTTCGGAATAAAAATAAAAAGAAAAAGGAAAGGGTCGGGCGGAGGTTCAATCTCACGACCATGGGGCAAGCCGGTCCTTAAGCGGACTCGGCTAGCCAGAAGGTTGGAGGGTATCAAGCACAGAAAAGGATGGATCGAAATTATGTTATAGTTGAGTAAGCCCTTTTCATGAAGAGGTGTTTCAACTTCCGCTTAAGTTGCGTTAAATCCCCTTTAGGGATTGGCGTCGGCGCAAATAGGTAAGGCGAGAGGAGGTTGCGAAAATAGGGAGAAAACAAGGGTTTTCTTCCTCCTCCTTCTTCCTCTTGAGTAGAGAACCTAGGGCTTCTTCCCTAGGGCCAAGGAGTGGGGACATGGGGACTTTTTGGTACTGCAAGTAAATGTTTTCAAGCATAATTGAGCATGATAAGTATATGAAAGTTCCCATGTGCAAGTATTTCCAAGTGCATATATTTTGAAGCAAGCATTCTTGAAAAGAGCATGTTTATCATTGATCGCATGGATTTGTGAGTTAGGATTTACTTATTAAGCAAATCGCTTATTAGTTGCATTTCCTTCTATTGCAGATAAAGGTAAAGAAAAGGCATAAGCTAAGGAGGCGAACGGGACATGCATTGATGTTCAGTGGCGGTGGAACCGTGGAAGAGATCTTTGGGTTAAGTCATATAGAAACTTGTGGTTGGTGTTTTGGATTAGTAGAACGTAAGGATTTTGGTTGAACTTTGCATAGAGACAAAGTTGAGTACAACCTCTAGTATAGATTTCATATGTTTTGATAGTTTATTTAATTCCGCAGAGATCCTAATTGCAAGTTAATGGGTTTGTTTTGGGTTGCTAAGATGTTTCTAAAACTAGTATAGAGTATAGGTTTGGAGTTATTTATCTATATGCTTTGGAAGTGTATGAATTATGGACCCTTGAAAGGTTTTCTCAGGTCTGAAACTGCAGCTTTCAGGCATGCCAGTCGACTGTTTCTGATACCAGTCGACTGCCATATCGAACAGAACCTTCTGTTCGATGCACCAGTCGACAGCCAAGAAGCCAGTCGACTGGTGCCATGCACATAAAGTTTCTGTGGCCGATACCAGTCGACTTGCCTTCTAGCAGTCAACTGGTGCCATTGAAAAGAAAGTGTTGTAGGGCAGATGGTTAGTGCTTCAGTTTTACAACTAAGAGGTCTAGGGGTTAAATCCTTACAAAGCAAATAAAATGAAAGTTGTTTTTTTTTTGAAAAAAAAAGAAAAAAATTCAGAGCAAGTTAAGGGAAGTCAAGTAGTTGTAACCTAAGGCTAAGGATAAGGTAAAGTTAAGGTTAAGTAAAAGTGGCGTCCGTCGTGATTGGGAGAGAGAGAAGTCGGGTCGTCACAATTGTCCACCTCACGGACTATCGTGGAGTAGGAGTCTTCATCTCCGAACCACGTAAATAGGTTTGTTAGCGTTTGTTTGTGTTTATTGTTATTATTTCCGCTTGCGCACTAACACTTGTAGGAAGAACAAACCGAAAATTGCTATTCACCCCCCTTCTAGCAAACATCAACGATCTAACAAGATGTGCCATCATTTTAAGGGCATGATCCCTCACGAGTGTCCCATCAATCATGGTGGTCGTCATCAAGTTCCTCATTGCCTCTTGCCTAGCGGCCCGATTCTGATGTCCGAAGAGTTCCTTGAGATTGAACATCATATCATAAGCAATGGAAAAAGCCTGATACTGCTGATGCAATACATTTGACATAGAAGCCAAAATGTAACACTGCACTATCTCATAACGTTCCTTCTCCTCTTTATCAGAATTCTCGCTAGGTTTTTCAAGACAGAACTCAAAAAGTATGAATTTGTACTCCTCAGCAGTTAGGACAATGTTCAGGTTCCATTTCCAATCAATGTAGTTAGGGCCCATAAGTTTATTTTCTTTTAATATTACAGCAAGTAGGTTGAAAGCCATTTTTTAAAAACCTGAGAATCACATGATCACATACTTTAGATTTCAAAAAATATTGTGTCCTCAAACAATAAATTTTAAAATCAACCAACATCTCAAAACACCGAGAATGTCGCATGCCACGATAGTGTGGACGTATACGAATTCTAAATTTCTAAGAGGTTTTACCCATTAATTTTACTATCTTATCAACCTAACTTTTTGACAAATAAAATTAATAGTTGATTCCTCTTCGGCCCTACAAATAATAGTAGTGACTCCGATGGGGAGAATACTATTATTTGCATCTAAATGTTTACCATTACACAATACTAAGGCAATTATCTAGGATTATGTGTCGTCCGTTGCGGAAAATCACACGCTCCTAAATAATTTCCTATAATCATGTCTGACCTAGTGATCCGCAAAACAAGTTCATCCGATATGAAGGCACTCAAAGCCAACGTGCAAGCTTGTTCGCATCACATGTCAAATTAGTAATAGAGGCCATGAGACTCTTAGAGTCCCTCCCCCACTTAGTTATTTATAATTGAGGAATTTTACCATGTAAACATAACGAGCATATAAACAAAAAGCAATAAATAAGAAAATCTAATTTTTCAACTATTATGACTTTTGTTCTCCAATATGCCTCCAGTCGTGTTGCCACCTCATCTCCACCTCCTATCACCATGCGCAAGCTCCATGAAGGGGTTCTCCGAGCCAAGATAAAAAAAACATTTTAATTTATATCCATTGATCCTATACTCCACGAAGGAGTGTACAATAAATCTAGCCTTGTCAACCCCGAGGATTCAAAAATATTACACACATGCACACATAATCACATACACACATATTTAGCCATAATAGTCAGATCTCGTGCCTGCAATCAAAGAGTTAGCCTACGCACATCCTACTATTATCCAGCAAAATAAAATATATGACAAGTGAAAGAATGTAACAGAATCCAAAACACACAAAATCGGAAACCATTGGCTCTGATACCAGTTGTTGGGTCGTGGATTTCGGGTCGCGCATGGGAAACCTCTCCATGTCCACGGATTAAAATTTTTCAATCCGAATGAAGAACAATTTTCCAAATGACCGTCTCATCATCGTGCTAACCGATTCGAGCGACCGCTTGAACAAACTTGTTGTTCTAGCAATCAATTCGTCCAACTGATTAGCCGCGGAATAGACGATGAGTGGATCGTCGATTTTTGTGTTTATCATCGGGGTCTAAGATAATTAATCACAATTAATTAAACAATAATAAACATGCAATTAATTATCACATGAAATAATAGTAAGATCAAAGGAAAGGAACCAAACAAAAGGTTATACCTCTCGTTTACCTCGTGATATTCTATTGTATGACTCAACCCCTTCTTGGATGTCGTGTGGGCGGCGATCTATGTAACGACCCGAAAAATTCTCTTAATATGTCTTTAAAATATTGAGCATGTCTAGATAATTTTCCGAGGGACCTAGGAACATTAACACGAATTTTAACCTAGAAATCCATGTTTTTCCATTTAAATTGGGGAAATAGGCACTAATGGGCCTTAGATGGGCTTTCTAGTACCATGATTATTGGTGAATTTCAGGTAAAAATTTATAGAAATATAAAGGGATTTTAATGGAAAATATCAACATAATTATGGGGGAATTTTTAAGGGATTTTCGAAATAATAGGAAAATAAAATAAAAATAAAATGGAAAAATTAGTGCATGCACCAAGGATTGAACCTTGGACCTCTAATACAACCATGCATGCTCTAACCAATTCACCTAGCAAGGGAGTGCTATGAGGAAATGAAGTGGATTATGGTTAAGGCTTAGGGGAAAATGAAGAGACACCATGACTCTTCATTTACCCTCCTTAATGTGTTATAAAGTGGGGGAATGGGAGTTTCTTTCTTCTCTCCATCAATTCCACATTTCTTCTTCCTCCTCCCTCATCCTAGCCGAAACCTCAAGAGAGGATTCTCCCTTGGAAAAAGTTCACCTAAGGCTCCATCTCCAAGATCCAAGGCTTTTACAAGGGTACAAGGGCTAGGGGTGGTCAAGAGGCAACAAGATCTTCATCCTTCTTCCAAATCTAAGGTTTATAATCAAGATCAACCAATGTAAGACTCCCTCACCTGTGGTATAATAGTTCCTTTATGATTTTTAGCATGATATAAAGTTGGTTTTGGGATTTATATTGAAAAAAACCATGAACCTAACCCTAAAGGTTCCGGCCACCATGGGATTTGGGTCTAAGGGAATGTTAAAAATCCCTCTCATGTTTTCTAAGGTGTTATCATGATGAATATAGAATAAATATAATTTTTGGGGAATTTTTGGAGTACCCTAAAAACCCCTTAGGGTTTGGGGCCCTCACCATGATTCTTTGTTTAGGATTGGGCCTAACCTTTCAAGTATGTACCTTGGGTATCCCCATGATTCAAGGGGAGGTTGAAGGTAATTTGTGTGAATTTTCACAAGGCCTTGTGACCCTAGAGGTTTCGGCCAAGGAGGGTTCTAGGGCAGGAAGTTAGGGCTTACCTCAAGTAAGGGGTCCAATGGCTCCTATGGTATGGTATGGAAGGTGTTAGATGTTTAATTGAAAATTCTATGAATTTATTCATGCACCCATGGTCTCTTATATGTTTCGGCCAACCCTAGGAAATAGGGCTTGGAGTTAGGGTGAACCCTAACCATGTGCCTAAATGGCTTCTTATGACCCCATAGGTAATGCATGGTTGTTACTTTTCCTTATGCTACCTTACATGTTATTTGAATAATGGAACTCCCCCTTGTAAGTTTCGGCCAAGCAAGATAAATAGGGTATGGGGGGAGTTAGGGTTTGAAGAATGATGGTTTATGGCTTATCATGAAGTATATGTATGTATATAGGGTCAAGCATGTGGTAGAAATTATGTTACCAATAATCCTAACTTTAAGTACCATGTTTCATGTGTGTATGTTTATGCCATGCTTAATAGGGTTATCCATGAATGTCTTATGTTCTATGTCATGCACTTGGATAGTATGTAGCATGTTTATGGAAGTTCTATCTATGTATGCTTGTGAGAGATACCATGCTCATGAATGACAATGCATGCCATGTTTTATTAATGAAGATGCATGCTATGTTTTATGAATAATGATGCATGCCATGTTTTATGAATAAAGATGTATGCCATGCTTTATGAATCACAATGCATGCCATGTTTTATAAATGAAAATGCATGCCATGTTTTATGAATAAAGATGCATGTCATGTTTTATGAATGAAGATGCATGCTATGTTTTATGAATAATGATGCATGCCATGTTTTATGAATAAAGATGTATGTCATGCTTTATGAATGACAATGCATGCCATGTTTTATGAATGAAAATGCATGCCATGTTTTATGAATAAAGATGCATGCCATGTTTTATAAATGAAGATACATGCTATGTTTTATGAATAATGATGCATGCCATGTTTTATGAATGAAGATGCATGCCATGTTTTATGAATAATGATGCATGCCATGTTTTATGAATGAAAGATGCATGCCATGTTTTATGAAAGAAAATGTATGCCATGTTTATGAATGAAAGTAATGCTCATGCCTTCCAGGCATCATGATGCTATGCATTAAGTATGAACAATGAAAGGACAAGCATGTTTTAAGTCATGCTTCATGTAACAAGGTTATGCTATGTTTGAATATGCCATGAATGTCTTATGAATGATAAAGCATGTGAAGAATTTTACTTTATGAATGGGCTTGTACCGGACTGAAGAATGGGTCCAAGGGATGGGCACCTTAAGAACGCCCCGGTTCTGGATACCGACTATGCTATCCACGGTTCTAGCACTACTGAAGCTGTGCAACAGGGATGGGCACCTTAAGAACGTCCCGGTTCTGGGACTACCGACTATGCTGTCCTTACCCTAGTAGGTCAGGGCTCGCTACCTCGTATTTACTTAGGGATGCGCTCTTATGATGTATGTATGTGGTACAAGCCGGGGACCCCCAATGATGTTATGATTATGTTTAAGTATTTAAAAGTATGATTTTAAGAGTTAAACATCCTTATGTATACGGATTAGACCCATGCATTCATTCATGTTATGCATTCTACCATGATAGTAATGTCTTATGTTATGTTTATGCCATGTATCATGCCATGCTACGAATATTTATTGTGTTTATGTTTATGCCAAGTATCATGCCATGCTAAGAATGTTTATTATGTTTATGTTCATGCCATGTCAAATATCTGCTAAGTGATCATACAGGCTTATATTCTAAGTAAAGCACTAAGTATGTTAATGTTTCATGTGCTCATGATTAAGTGATGAATGGTTTTAGTGAGTAGGAAAGAGTCTTACTAAGCCTGTGTGCTTATAGTCTTGTTTCCTTATACCGCAGATCACGCAAGGGGACAGTAAGGAAGCAGCAGGAGGGCAAGAATGCATGTGTGTGGTAGTGACTTGGCCAAGAAACAATATGTTTGCTTGTCTTATGCTAGAACCTTTACCTTTACTACTCATGTGTTTGAATGGTGACTTATGCAACTTTATGATGTGATGCTAAGTATGACATAATGCTAAGTATGACATGATATGATGCTAAGTATGAAGTTAATAAGCCAAGTTCCCATGTCATGATGTTAGGAATGGTAGTAGGTGCATGTAGGTATAAGTTTAAAGTTTTCCGCTGCATTATGATGTCCACCTGCCCTCCTCATGTTAACGTAACACCGCTTTATAGAAAAAAAAGCGGGCGTTACAATCTACCGAGAATCGAAGTCACCAAGACCACCTTTCTTCTCACTTTGTTTACGCTAACCACAAGAAGAAATATCTTCCTGTTTGCGCAATCCTAGCCTCTCTTCTTGGTGTTGCATGCCCAACAAGAAGAAAGAAACCTCCCTTCTTGCTTGACCTAGCCACACACCATCTTCTCCTCCACTCACTGCCGCTGGCCATGGGTGAGAAGCACCCTCCACCTGCTGCCGCCGGCCATGAATGAGAACTCCTCTATATGTTGCCGCCATCCAAGGGAGAAGTCTCCTCCACCTATTGCCGCCGGCCATGGATGAAAACTCCTCCATGTGCTGCCACCGACCAAGGAATATAAGTCCTCCATGTGCTACCCTCGGCCAAGGAAAAGACTTCTCCTTCCCTTGCTGTAGCCGACCATGAAGAGGCCTCGTTCCTTGCTGCCGCCGGCCAAGGAAGAGAAGTCCTCCATGTGCTGCCACTTGCCAAGGAAAAGACTTCTCCTTTCCTTGCTACCGCCGGCCATGAAGAGACCTCCTTCCCTGTTGCCGCCGACCACCCAAGGTGATGGTTGCTGCCAACCCTTCCCTCCACCTTCACAAGCTTGCTCCGGCCAAGTAGGAAGAAAATGAGTCTTCCTTTTGCCGCCGCTTGTGAGGAGAGAAGAGATGAGAAGTGAAGAGTGGAGAGAAAATTCTCTCCTTCTTCTTCTCTACCGCCGGCCATGTAACCCTAGGAGAGATAGTGGAGAGGAGAGAAGAAAAAAATTAGGTCTTGGTTTCATGACTCCATGGGGTATATATATGGGCTACAATAGGGACCATGAGGAGGAGTTGGGTCTTGTCCACCTAATGGATCAAGCCCCTATCCATTAATGATGATCATGTTGGTGCCGGAAGTACCAAAGTCGAACCTATGTTTTGATTATGGCAAATGGTTCAGAAGTTAAGATTTGGTTGTGATCTAACAAACTAATTAAGTGTGCAGGAAAGTCCTAGGTACACTAGGCACTAAGTCCTGGCCATGGGCTTGGCAACTATGCCCTGACGTAAAGTTGGGCAATAAACCTGGTGAGTGAAGCTGGGCACTGAAGACTTGGTGAGTGAAGCTGGGCACTATGACCTGGTCAAGGACTGGGCACCGAAGACCTGGTGAGTGAAGTTGGGCATGAAGACCTGATCACGGATTGGGCACGAAGACCTAGTGAGTGAAGCTGGGCAAAAGTCCAACTGGAGGAGTCGGTTGGCAAAAAAGGTAAATTCTCTCGAGAGGAGTAAGTGAGGACGCGTTCCCCGTAGGAGGGAACATTAGGCGCCGGATCGACCTAAGGTTCCATTTGGGAGACCCAAAGTTAGAACCAAGACAGCTTAGACTGTAAATAATGTCTAACATATCATATATATTTGCTTCTTGTGTTTTGGAACTAACCCTGATTGCAGGAAACGAAGGGACTGTGTTTTTGCAGCTCAGGCGCCTCATTGGAAGGAGGCGCCTCACTGGGCTAGGCACCTGTATGGATACAGGCGCCCCAGTGCAAGGCCAAACTATGACCATCGAAGCAAACTGCCATAAAAGCCTTTGGACCAAGTCAAGCTAGGCGCCTGTGTTAACACAGGCGCCCCAGTCAAGTCAGGCGCCTCAATGAAGGGGATAAGCGCTGACCGAGCCTGCGGATTAGAGTTCGCGCAGGAGAGGCCACATGTAGGCACCCCCTTCAACACAAGCGCCCAAGCGACCACTATAAAAGGGGGTTCACCCCCAAGGCTTTGATACAACCTGTAACTCTCGCTTTCAACACTTTCGCTCAAGCGCTACGCCCCAATAAGCTCCGAACTCGCAATTCAAGCGCTGATGATGACCCGCTGCTCTGAAATTCCATCCACTCCGGTCGTCGATAAAAGCTATCATTTCTTAAGTGTTGTAATTCTCTTTTTCGATTCTATATCTGTACTTGAAACTGTAATCATTTCTACGAATATAGAATTGCCCAACGTAAACGGTCAAGGACCGTGGGCCTTGGAGTAGGAGCCGACCGCGACTCCGAACCAAGTAAAACAAACCGTGTTAGCGACTTTTGTTTTACTCATTCCGCTCCGTTTTTCTCATAAATTGTCCGAAATTTTTCGATCGATATTCACCCCCCCTATTTATTTACTCCGATCCAACAAGTGGTATTAGAGCGGGTGGCTCAAACTTGGTGCAACAACTAGTTTGAGAATTTTTTTCAGATTTTTTGCTTTTTATTTCAAATAAATAATATTTGTGCGTGGGTTTAAAATATTCCTACGTCTTTTTCAATTTAGAATTCTTATTTTTTTCACCATAAGTCAGAATTGATATAACGATCAATTTTTAAAAATTTGTCATAAACCTTTTTATTATTTTAATATTTTTTATCGAAATTCGTGCTACCTTAATTCGAGCAAATTTTTTTCCCAACATTGAATTCTTATTTTTTTCATCATTAATTAGAATTGATAAAGCCAACATTTTCAAAAAATTTGTCATAAATTTTTTTATTATTTTATTATTATTTTACCTCAAAAATTCGTGCAATATCCTTTGAGCTAGTTTTTTTCCCTCTCCCGCACTACTAATCTAAGACCTAGTCTTGGTACATTTTTTTTATTACTTTAGTGTACGAGGTTTATATTCAATGGCCAATCAAGAATAGAATAGTGCCCGTCCACCCCTATTCTCTGGCGAGGATTTCAGAACTTGGAAAAGTCTAATGGAATCTCACCTAAAGGCCATGCTGGATTTATGATTGATAATCCAAACGGGGTTCACATTCCCCACAGAAGATGGAACATCAATCGCCTGGGACAAATTGGACGAACCAACTCTGAGGAAGATCAAGACTGATGCTAAGGCAACAACGATCTTACAATGCGACCTGACCAAAGAAGAATTGAAGTGGGTCGGATCCTTCAACTGTGCCAAAGAGATGTGGGAAAAGCTAATCAATCTACACGAAGAGAGCTCTGATTTTGAGATCTTAGAAGGTGCGATGTCCGAATCATCGGAGGATTCGAACGAAGAAGAAGAAGATCAAGTAAACTATCTTGCACTCTCAGTGCAAGCACAAGAAGCTGAGAGAGATTCTGAACCCGATTTCGAAGCTGAATCCAAACCAGGATCAGAAGATGAGATAGAATTCATACCTAACTTCAAAATCGAATTAGAGTCAGAAGACGAGCTTTCCGAGACAAAATCGATAACTAATTTTGAATCATTTTCTGAATTAAGGTTAAATAATCAAGCTGATACTGCAATGGTCATGGAAGGTATAGTTTCCATTGCAGGGAAAACTCCAAGAGAACTGCAAAAGAGGCCTCAACCAGTACCTGAGTCCGACTCAGACTCAGAATCTGACAACGAAGAAGGGGATCGTCGGAAACTGGTCCGGTTGGCTCGCGACCACTACAAAATGCTGAAGAATCAATCGAGCAAAAGAAAGATGGCTAAAATCAAGGGAGAGACCTACAAAAAGAAATCAAAGGGTAATATTGTAGATTTAAAATCTAACAGTCATATAGTATGTTATAAATACAGGGAGAGAGGGCATACCAAGACCAGTGTCCCACTCGTAAGAGTGGGCCTTCACCGTCTACAATAAAAAGAACTCCCAAGAATGCTGGACAAACAGTCGACAAAGGTAAATTTACAGTATTTGAAAATCCAGTATTTACCTTGAATAATGTGATTGATTCATATTAATTAGTTAAGGTAAATCTTAGAAAATTGAAACAAGAAAATGAAACCCTAAAACATAAGGTCAATATGCTTGAAAATTTGATTCATAATCTTGCTGATTTCGAAAATGTTTGCTTAGATAAATGTTTGCTTTAATTGTGTGTTGCTTTTATTTTTTTTATTTTTATGCTTAGAATTAGGATTGATTAGTTTAAGGACTAAAGAGTTACTTAAAACTTAAACAACCTAGTATTAGGTGGAAGTGAGATGATAGTACGTTAGGGAAGCTTTTCTAATAAGGTCAAGTGGGGTAAGGCATACCCTACTCGGTCTGTTTTGTCTGGGGCAACTAGCCAAAGCTATCGATCCAAAACCTAAACTAGTTAGACCAAAATTTTTTAAGAAGTAATTTGAAAATGAATTTTCGGTAAAAAGTGTTGAGGCAATCTGTGGTCCGGAGTGACCAAGTGTTTTGATGTTTGGGCAAAGGGTTTAAGTTAGGTTTACCCTTGTATTCTTATATATGTATGTTGAGTGTGCAGGTTGTACAGGTTACACATATGGACTTGACTGGACAACCTCGGTACGGTGAAGGGTGGCATGGAGACAAGCTGGAGGCTTGTGTGCGCACCTGAGATACCTTGGTGAGCAGGGACGATGAGCAGAGGGGCGCAGACTTTGAGGCATGCGTGAAGGATGGCATGGAGGCAAGCTGGAGGCTTATGTGCATCCGAGGGACGGGAGCCGAAGATGAAGAGGGTGCGAAGGCAATAGTCGAGGCTGCGGATGAGAAGTCAGTCGAGTCGTGAGGGTACGAGTGCTGTGTGAATGTACTCGGGAAGGGTTTCAGCTAGGGACCAATCGACTGCTCTGGGGGCAGTCGACTGGTAGGTGGCTGGTGAGTTGGCTAAGAATTCGAACGTTGGGGTGCAACGGTCGAATTTCAGTGGCACCAGTCGACTGCCCTGGGAGCAGTCGACTAGTGGTGAGGGTTTCAGCCCGAGTCCTATTTAAAGAGGACTTCATGGTGGCTGAGATTCTTGACGAATCTTGTCTTGATTAAAGGCAAGATAGTAGTCTTTGTGCTCAGAGGTTTGCTTGGGATTGTGGCGAGGTTTCTCCACCCACAAGGAGCGACGAGGGCTAGCCAGAGGTTATCCGGGGATTGATCCACCGACGGATTCTTGGATTAGTCACCCGTCCGGGGTGGATACCAAGTAAATCGGGTTTGTTAGCGTTGTTTATTGTTGTTAGTTTTATTTTGTTTGTATTTCCGCTGTGCAAACTAACAACGTAGGTGAAAAGAATCGAAGAAACGCTATTCACCCCCCCTCTAGCGTACGGAAATGATCCTATAATTGGTATCAGAGCGAAGGACCGCTCTTGATCGGACTAACCGCCGAGGGAGCACTCGCTAGAGGAAGAAGAACATGGAAAATAAATTTGCGGATGATATTTACACTCCACCGCCCTACGACCATGAAGATTTCTGGTATTGGAAGTCGAGAATGGAGACGTGGTTCACGATGGAGTGGGAATGTAGAATTGCACTTGAAGAGCCCTTCAAAGCTCCAAAGGACAAGCACGGAAAGAGGCTTCGTCCTAGTATTGGGACAAAGAGCAACAAGAACAATTTCGAGCCAACGAGAAGGTAATTAGTATTTTGAAAAATATTTTGCCTAATAAAATTTTGAGTGATGTAGGGGAATACCAAAACGCATGTGAATTATGGGATAAGTTAAAAAGATATCATGAGAACCCTACATCAACTCAAAGAGCTGAAGAGCCCGGAGAAGTACGGTCAATAGTCCAAGAAGACCAAGAGGAGGAAGAAGAGTCATCTACCTCGTCAAGTGAAATGCCCACATCCTCAAGTAAAGGAGAAGAAGAGAGTGAGAGGGCATCCACCTCAAGAGAAGAAGACGAATCAACTTCAAGGATTGAGGGGGAGGAGAGACCCTCATCCATACAAGAGCAAGAAGAAACCTCAACCTCTACCAAAGCCAAGAGAAAGGAGCACATCACATGCTTTGGTTACAACAAGAAGGAGCACTACAAGGATAAGTGTCCAATTGGTAAGAAAAAGGAGGTACTCTCTAAACCCATCTCAATTCAATTTAATACTAACATGAGGTGTAAGAATGGAGAATCCCAAGAGAAGAAGAAGAAGATTAGATGCTTCACATGCAGGGAGCTAGGGCACTACCACACCAAGTGCCCAAAGAAAGGTGAGCTAAAGAAAATAGAGCACTTGAGGAGATGAGAGAAAGAAGAAAGAAAGAAGAGAAGAAGCCCACATCAAGGAGGAACTTCAAAGGTAAGGAATGTAACTTCTTGTTAGTAGGAGCCCTAGAGCCAATTATGTGATGATTGACTGGGGACATTTTTGTATCATATTCTATCATTAATAAAGACATGTTTGATTATTATACTTACTTTGTATTTGTGCCAAATAACTAAGTATAATAATGTCCTTGGGTAGTAGGTTCTTATCTACATTATATCGATTGGTTGAATCGATAGTGAGATAATGTAGAGAACACTACTCTAAATCATTCCTAGTCAAGTATTAATATTCAAGGACAATATTAATACATAGAGACTAGCATGTAGGTCAACTGATGACTTGAGCTCACAAGTCATGGATATGTGATATCAAGTTGACACATGGGTATACATTGGAGAATGTGTACTGAATGACCCGCCATGAGAAAGTTTCATAGATTGTCATATGAGTGTCATAAACTTTCTCATGTGACTATTGGTATGAATAGTCCTTATACCTGAATTCACTACGGTTCCCTACATAAGGAGTTATGTACTTTGGTATCGTCAAATGTCACCCGTAACAGGGTGGACTATAAAGGCGATCACTGGGTATGTAATTAATTATACGGAGAGATGTGAGTGATGTAGATGGGATCTATCCCTCCCATATGACAGGAGTGATATCTGTGGGCCCCTTGATCGAGTAGGACTGCTAAAACGCATGGTCATGCTCAAATGAGTCAATATGAGATATTGAGCTCATTTGTTTGAGTGAGTCTACTCGGGGATCAAGAAACACAAGATTGATTGAGGATGACACAGTCTATGCCTCATTGGTCAATCTAGATATCAAGGATAGAAGGACAAGGTCATACATTGCCATAGTCACGGAGGTTAAGTCGGATCTCGACTTTCTTGTTACTTGGGTAGCATTGATGCATTGCTAGATGTCGCTCATTGCTTTTGTGTCTAAATTTGTTTAGACACATTGCCAACGTTACGAAAGTCTATTGGGTCACACACTAAGGACACGATGCTTTAGAGATTAATTGATCTTGATTTGGCTAAGATTTAATTGGAATTGGATTAATTGAGTTAACCGCAAGTGAATCCAACTGGATTATGGATTGAGATCTAATTTGAGTTAAATTCATTTAGATTAGACTCAACCATATTTGGATGAAATATTAATTCATTAAAATGTTTAATGAATTAATAAGAGAGGAAGATTGAGAGTTTCTCACCATTAGAGTGTTACATGAAAAGTTAGAGAGCTACATTAAAATGTTTAATGAAGGGAAATTTAAAAGGCAAAAACTCCTCAGGATATGAGTATAAAAGAGTTTTTCCCTTGTCATTTGGAATACAACTTCTCATTTTCTTTCCTCTCTTCCTTCTCTTCTCCATCTTGGTCGAAACCCACATCTTGGGTTCTTGGTGTTTTGTGAACTATCTCAAGTTGCTAGCACAACTAAGGTAGTTCTTCTCTGAAGTAGAGATATCGTGTTCGTGTGGATACGAATAGAGGCACGGATACTTGAACGTGCAAGATATCTAGCGGCGCTTGGACGAGCAGGATAAACGTAAGGGCATGCACCAAAGGTATACGCTTTAGATAGATCTATTAGATAGATGATTTCGTACGAGTTTTTCTTTTGCATGGATCACTTGAGGGATCTTGTTTTCACTGCATTTTTGTGTTTATGTCGCCTAAAGATCCCAACAGTGGTATCAGAGCCACTTGCGAAAGATCGTATGAAGTTTTATGCACTTTTATTTGTGATATAGAAGTAGGACAATTTTTTTTTCTTTATGGGTTGCATATAATAGTGTGAATATTTTGTCATTACGTAAAAGTTTGTGTTGATCAAACTAAAAGGCTATAACATCATCATTCATATGATAGCATGCTATAGTCTGATCGCTCTTGACAAAATATTATAACCTTTGGTGTTAATGTTGATGAAGTTGCGTCAATCTATTGTGAACAGATTGTGCATTTTTTGTCGCAAGAATGCACCAACGGAGTTTCTACTCTTGAGCGATTTTTATATTGCACTCATAATGAAATTGATGTCCTAGATCTATTGTGTATGATTGATGACATAGTGAATGGTTATGGCCTCAACCCCAATGTGATTGGATGAATGTGTGTGTGCATGTTGTAATTCATAATACGGCCTACGTGTCGTGCCTTGTGTCTATTCTTCCTAATTGTAAAATTAGATTTAGACTCGAATGTAACTCGAGTTTTCCTAAATTGTAATGTACAAAAGAGGAATGGAGTGTCCATTGAAGAATGAAGTGACAAGGAGGATGTCAACCACACATGATGACTGGAGGATGCTCTTGGAGAAGATGTTATCCCTAGGTTGACCATCGATCCTCTCATTGGCTTGAGAAGATCGTAGCATACAGGCCATAACCATGTTACGGTTTTAATGCTTATATGTTGATATATGCTATGTGTGTATATGTGATGCATGCTTAGATGTTAATCTTAATTAAGTCAACTCAATATGGCTACCAAGATTCGGTACTCATAAACTACCTCAATCATTTGTTGTTGGGTTTACCAAAGCAAAGCAACGCATTTTATCTTGGTAGAGTGCGAGAGGACAATTGTGATGTCCCGCTATCGAACTTTGGGTGAAACTTAACTAAGTCACCTCAATTGGATTGAGAATCTTAGATGCATATCCCAAAAGTTGGGAAAATTAGGTAAGAGAAAAATTATACTAAGTCTTGGGTGATTAGCCAAAGCTAACTCAAGATGATGTGTAATGTGAATCTTAACCCTTTTCAAGAGTTGCATACGATGTAATTGGTAAAAGTTACCTACCTAATTGTACCGAGTCTTGGGCGATTAGCCAAAGCTAACTCAAGATGAAGTATAATTTGGATCTTGTCCCACATAAATGTAGTCGCTATTTGATTTAGAGCTAGTAATGTGAGCAAATTGAGTTTGCCTACATCCATGACTAGCCCCTACAAAAGCTCTACAATTTAGTGGGAATATTATTTAATTAAATGCTTAATTAAGTGATATAGATATGATACTTATTTCTACATGTTGTATTGTTGTAGATCACCATGTCGTCTAATACGTTGAACACTCTCTCTCTGCGATCTGTCCTTGAGAAGGACAAGCTCAACGGAGCTAATTTCCTGGACTGGTACAGGAGCTTGAGGATAGTCATCAAACAAGAACGTAAACTGTACGTTCTAGAGCAACCCCTTCCAGAAGCACCCGTTGCTACCGCCACCCGTGCTGAGAAGGATGCTTACAAGAAGCATCAAGATGATGCACTTGATGTATCATACCTTATGCTTGCCACCATGAACTCTGAGCTTCAGAAGCAACATGAGAACATGAATGCACATGATATGGTTGAGCATCTGAAACAACTATATCAAGGGCAAGCTAGGCACGAGCGGTTTGAGGTGTCCAAAGCCCTATTTGCATGCAAGATGCAAGAAGGAACTCCTGTAGGGACTCACGTACTCAAGATGATTGGGTATGTGGAGAACCTTGAATGACTAGGATTCCCACTGGGCCAAGAATTGCCAACAGACCTTATCCTGCAATCGTTACCGGAGGGTTATAATCAATTTATCATGAACTACAACATGAATGAAATTGATAAACCTTTGCCTGAGATGCTCATCATGTTGAGAACTGCT
>JAGFNQ010000655.1:797528-823354 GCA_024364735.1 Boesenbergia rotunda
ATTGCTGTAGGAACATATTTCTTGTCTTTGCCCACTGGGCTTATCCTAGAACTAGAAGAGTGCTTTTATGTACCTGCATTAACCAAGAACATTATTTCAGTATCTTGTTTGGACAAGAAAGGTTTTTCATTTATCATAAAGGACAAGTGTTGTTCTATAATGTTAAATGAAATGTTCTATTGTAATGCACCACTGATAAATGGACTCTATCTTCTAGATCTAGATAACCCAATTTATAACATAAATATCAAACGATTTAAACTAAATGATTTGAACCAAGCATATCTCTGGCATTGTCGCTTAGGACATATAAATGAGAGTCGCATATCCCAGCTCCATAAGGATGGATTACTGGACTCATTTGATTTTGAATCATATGAGATATGTGAATCTTGTCATTTAGGCAAGATGACCAAGACTCCATTTAGTGGACACGGCGAAAGAGCGACAGAGTTGTTAGGACTCATACATACTGATGTATGTGGCCCTTTCAATGTCGCAGCTAGAGGAGGCTATCAGTATTTCATCACTTTCACTGATGATATCAGTAGATATGGCTATGTGTATCTTATGAGATACAAGTCAGAATCCTTTGAAAAGTTCAAAGAATTCAAGAGTAAAGTACAAAATCAACTTGGAAAAAGTATTAAGATACTTCAATCAGATCGAGGTGGTGAATATCTTATCCAAGAGTTTCGTGACCATCTAGCAGAGTGTAGGATCATATCCCAACTCACTCCACCTGCAACACCACAGTGGAATGGTGTGTCCGAGTGGAGAAATCGTACTCTATTTGATATGGTACGATCGATGATGAGTCAGACAGATCTTCCTACTTCCTTTTGGGGTTTCGCTTTAGAGACAGCTCTTTTCACACTTAACCGAGCTCTATCAAAGGTTGTTATAAAGACACCATATACGATATGGACTGGGAGGAGTCCCACGATGTCTTTTATGAAGATTTGGGGTTGTGAGGCTTACGTTCGACGTCAAGTCTCAGATAAACTAGGACCCAAATCTGACAAGTGCTATTTTGTAGCATATCCCAAAGAAACGAAGGGATATTACTTCTACAATCCCACACTAGGCAAAGTGTTTGTCGCTAGAAATGGCGTTTTTCTAGAATGGGAGTTTATTTCTAGAAGAATTAGTGGGAGTAAAATCCATCTTGAAGAAGTTCAAGATGCAAATGGTACTGAGGCCTTGATGGACATTGAACAGGCACCACAAGGTGTTGTGGATCATGAGATTGTTGCACAAGAAGTTGTGGAACAACAAGCTGTTCAAGTAGACCAACCTCTTCACAGATCTGATAGGATACGTCGTCATCCTGAGAGATACTCATTTCTCTTGTCTGACCATGATGACGTTACGCTTCTTGAGTTAAACGAGCCTACATCCTATCAAGAAGCTGTGATGAGCCCAGATTATGAGAAATGGCTAGAAGTCATGAGGTCCGAAATGGAATCCATGTACACTAACCAAGTATGGACTTTGGTTGATCCACCTGAGGGGATTAAACCCATTGGGTGTAAGTGGGTCTTTAAAAGAAAGACTGACATGGATGGTCTTATGCATACCTATAAAGGCCGATTGGTAGCTAAAGGTTTCAAGCAAATTCATGGTATCGACTATGATGAAACCTTTTCACCAATGGCGATGTTTAAGTCTATTCGGATCATGCTTGCTATTGCAGCTTATCATGATTACGAGATCTGGCAGATGGATGTCAAAATCGCATTCATAAATGGGAATCTACTCGAGGATGTGTACATGACACAAC
This sequence comes from Boesenbergia rotunda, assembly GCA_024364735.1. Classification (NCBI taxonomy): domain Eukaryota; kingdom Viridiplantae; phylum Streptophyta; class Magnoliopsida; order Zingiberales; family Zingiberaceae; genus Boesenbergia; species Boesenbergia rotunda. The sequence continues at coordinate 799,312 of JAGFNQ010000655.1, forward strand.
CTGAGGGTTTTGTATATCCAGAGCATGCTGGAAAGGTATGTAAGTAGCAAAGGTCCATTTATGGGCTAAAGCAAGCTTCTTGAAGCTGGAATCTTCGATTCGATGATGCAATCAAAGCGTTTGGTTTCATCTGGAATGAAGATGAACCTTGTGTCTACAAGAGGGTTAGTGGGAGCACAGTTATCTTCCTGATCTTGTATGTAGATGACATACTCCTCATTGGGAATGATATCCCTTTACTACAGTCTGTGAAGATGTGGCTTGGGAATTGCTTCTCAATGAAGGACTTATGTGAAGCAGCCTATATCCTAGCCATTAAGATCTATAGAGATAGATCTAAGAGATTGCTTGGCTTGAGTCAGAGTACATATATTGACAAGGTGCTTAATCATTTTGCCATGCAAAATTCCAAGAAGGGATTTCTGCCGATGTCACATGGTGTGAGTCTTTCAAAGACTCAATGTCCCTCTTCTACGGAGGAGAGAAACCGTATGGATCAGATCCCTTATGCATCCACTATAGGGTCTATCATGTACGCCATGCTTTGTACTCGTCCAGATGTCTCGTATGCTTTGAGCATGATGAGCAGGTACCAATCAGATCTAGGTGAAAGTCACTGGACTGCTGTCAAGAATATTCTTAAGTACTAAAGAAGGATGAAAGAATATTTCTTGATATTTGGAGGTGATGAGGAGCTAGCTGTAAAGGGTTACAGTGACGCAAGCTTCCAAACAGACAGGGATGACTATAGATCACAGTCAGGGTATGTATTTTGCCTGAATGGTGGCGCTGTGAGCTGGAAGAGTTCGAAGCAGGACACAGTCGCAGATTCTACAATAGAGGTCGAGTATATTACCGCATCAGAGGCGGCAAAAGAGGCTGTTTGGATCCAGAAGTTCATTACAAAGCTTGGTGTGGTTCCTAGCATAGCAGACCCGATAGACCTCTATTGTGACAACAATGGGGCTATTGCGCAGGCAAAGGAACCTCGCTCTCATCAGCAGACCAAACACATACTATGGCGCTTCCATCTCATTTGAGAGATCATCAATAGAGGAGATGTGAAGATATGCAGAGTACACACTGATTCTAACATCGCAGATCCTTTGACCAAGGCTTTGGCACAAAAAAAGCATGATGGTCATACCAGGTCACTGGGTATTAGATATTGCAGTGATTGACACTAGTGCTAGTGGGAGATTGTTAGTAGGAGCCCTAGAACCAATTATGTGATGATTGACTGGGGATATTTTTGTATCATATTCTATCATTAATAAAGGCATGTTTGGTTATTATACTTAGTTTGTATTTGTGCCAAATAACTAAGTATAATAATGTCCTTGGATAGTAGGTTCTTATCTATATTATATCGATTGGTTGAATCGATAGTGAGATAATGTAGAGAACACTACTCTAAATCATTCCTAGTCAAGTATTAATATTCAAGGACAATATTAATACATAGAGACTAGCATGTAGGTCAACTGATGACTTGAGCTCACAAGTCATGGATATGTGATATCAAGTTAACACATGGGTATACATTGGAGAATGTGTACTGAATGACCCGCCATGAGAAAGTTTCATATATTGTCATATGAGTGTCATAAACTTTCTCATGTGACTATTGGTATGAATAGTCCTTAGACTTGAATTCACTATGGTTCCCTACATAAGGAGTTATGTACTTTGGTGTCGTCAAACGTCACCCGTAATAGGGTGGACTATAAAGGCGATCACTGGGTATGTAATGAATTATGCGGAGGGATGTGAGTGATGTAGATGGGATATATCCCTCCCATATGACGGGAGTGATATCTGTGGGCCCCTTCATCAAGTAGGACTGCTAAAACGCATGGCCATGCTCAAATGAGTCAATATGAGATATTGAGATCATTTGTTTGAGTGAGTCTACTCGGGGATCAAGAAACACAAGATTGATTGAGGATGACACGGTCTATGCCTCATTGGTCAATCTAGATATCAAGGATAGAAGGACAAGGTCATACATTGCCAAAGTCACGGAGGTTAAGTCGGATCTCGACTTTCTTGTTACTTGGGTAGCATTGATGCATTGCTAGATGCCGCTCATTGCTTTTGTGTCTAAATTGGTTTAGACACATTGCCAACGTTACGAGAGCCTATTGGGTCACACACTAAGGACACGATGCTTCGGAGATTAATTAATCTTGATTTGGCTAAGATTTAATTGGAATTGGATTAATTGAGTTAGACTCAAGAAAATCCAATTGGATTATGGATTGAGATCTAATTTGAGTTAAACTCATTTAGATTAGACTCAACCACATTTGGATGAAATATTAATTCATTAAAATGTTTAATGAATTAATAAGAGAGAAAGATGGAGAGTTTCTCACCATTAGAGTGTTACATGAAAAGTTAGAGAGTTACATTAAAATGTTTAATGAAGGGAAGTTTAAAAGGCAAAAACTCCACATGATATGAGTATAAAAGAGTTTTTCCCTTGTCATTTGGATGACAACTTGTCATTTTCTTTCCCCTCTTCCTTCTCTTCTCCATCTTGGTCGAATCCCACATCTTGGGTTCTTGGTGTTTTGTGAACTACCTCAAGTTGCTAGCACAACTAAGGTAGTTCTTCTCCGAAGTAGAGATATCGTGTTCGTGTGGATATGAATAGAGGCACGGACACTTGAACGTGCAAGAGATCCGGCGGCGCTTGGACGTGCGGGATAAACGTAAGGGCACGCTCCAAAGGTATACGCTTTAGATAGATCTATTAGATAGATGATTTCATACGAGTTTTTCTTTCGCATGAATCGCTCAAGGGATCTTGTTTCCGCTGCGTTTTTTGTGTTTATGTCGCCTGTAGATCCCAACAAGATCTTCCTTTTTCTTGAATGGATGGTCTAGAACTTCTTGAGCTTGATCCAACTGTCAGATTACTTCTGATTTGGCTGAAATTTTCAGATCTTGATCTATGGTCATGATTGATTCTATCTTGAACTCGGATTGACCAGAAGTTGACTGATGGCTCAGATCTAGCCGTTCTCTAAAATGGACGACTCCTATTAATCCGATTCTTTATCCCTTTGATCTGGATCCAATGCCGACTCAAGTCTGACCCGATTTGATCTAGGTCCATGATCATTTGAAGCCTACAAAATGATATTTAAATTTAGTGCCAAAAAAAATATCCCAAATATACAAAGATTTGAATTAAAAGCCAAGAATAGAGGAAATGCATGAAACCTAATACAATTACAAACTTAAGGATATAAAATGTGGATCAAACAGGGATTTTAGAGCCTAAAATAATCAATAAAATGGTGGTTATCATCATGTCCCTAGTTATAAAAAATACGTTGCAGAGGAGGTCGAGGATTATCGAAATAATGGCGGTGAATTTGGTCAATAGTCACATAAGGCAATGTTAGAGGCTCAATGACATTGGGGAAACACGTAAATGGGTTTTTCGAAATCCGAAACCTTAAGAACGAACCTAATAATGCAGGTGAAAAAGGAATGCTAATACCAAACCTTTACGTGGGACCTTGTCGTTTAGCTAGATGGGGGATGAATAGCTACTTTTCGATTTTCTTCCTACACGTGTTAGCAAGCGCAAGTGGAAAACTAAAACTATAAACGAAAACAATGCTAACACCAAACCTTTACGTGGTTCATAGATGAAACTCCTACTCCACAACTGTCCGTAAGGTGGACGATCCCGATCCGTCGGTGGATGACCCCTTGGAAGACCTTCAGCTAGCTATTGTCGCTCCTTATGGGTGGAAAAACCTCGCCACAATCCCTTGACAACCTTTGAGCACGCTTAGACTACTAACAGGCTTTACTCAAGTTTGTTTCGCCAAGAAGAAATAGCCAAAAATGCTCACTCTTAAATAGTGCTCGATACTGTTTTGACCATTACCAGTCGACTGGTGTTAGCACCAGTCAACTGGTCCTCGTGAATTTGAAAGTTATAGCTCGACGATTCAAATTTTGGTTGACACTAGTCGACTGATCCCAGGATCAGTCGACTGCTCTTTCTGTGCTCAACATCAGTCGACTGGTCCAAGCATTAGTCAACTACCACCTAAGGTTTCCCTTCCCAAGTATAATTCTCTAAACACTCGAACCCTAGGATTTCCCTTCCCGAGTACACTTCTCTCAGCACTCGAATCCTCACAAGTTAGTTGACTCTTCATCCAGTAGCCTCGACCTATTGCCTTCAAGCCTTCTACAACTTTGGCTCTCGTCCCTCGGATGCATGCAAGCCCACGGCTCGTCACCCCATGCCATCCTTTGCGTATGTCTCGAAGTGTGCTTCCCTCGGCTCATCGTTTCTGCTCCAGCAGCCTCGACCTATTACCTTCAAGCCTTCTTCGACTTCGGCTCTCGTCCCTCGAATGCATGCGAGCCCACAGCTCGTCTCCCTATGCCATCCTTCGCGTATGCCTCAAAGTTTGCTTCCCTCGGCTCATCATCTCTACTTTGTCCACGGTCCCTCGGATGCATACAAGCCCATGGCTTGTCTCTCATACCATCCTTCACCGGACCCGAAGACGTCCAACTATGTCCATGTGTATCCTGCAAACCTGCACACTCACATACACATATTAGATCAACATGAAACCCTAACTATTGGTGCCGGAAGCATCAAAGTCAAACCTTGTTTTGATAATGGCAAAGGGTTCAGAAGTTTAGATTTGGTTGTGATCTAACAAGCTTATTAAGTATGCAGGAAAGTCCTAGGTACACTAGACACTAAGTCCTGGTTCTATGAATTGGGCACTAAGTCCTGGCCGCTGCCTGGGCAACTAAGTCCTGACGTAAGGTTGGGCACGAAGACCTAGTGAGTGAAGCTGGGCATGAAGACTTGGTGAGTGAAGCTGGGCACGAAGACCTGGTCGAGGACTAGGCACCGAAGACATGGTGAGTGAAGCTGGGCACGAAGACCTGATCTCGGATTGGGCACGAAGACCTGGTGAGTGAAGCTGGGCAAAAGTCCAACTGGAGGAGCCGGTTAGCAAAAAAGGTAAATTCTACCGAGAGGAGTAGGTGAGGACGCGTTCCCTATAGGAGGGAACATTAGGCGTCGGTTCGACCTAGGGTTCCATTTGGGAGACCCAAAATCAGAACTAAGACAACTTAGGCTGTAAATCATGATTTAATATGTCATTTATATATGCTTCTTGTGTTTTTGAACTAACCCTGGTTGCAGGAAACGAAGGGATGAAGTTTCTGCATTCAACCGCCTCACTGGGTTAGGCGCCTGTGATGAGACAGGCGCCCCAGTGCATGGCTAATCCAAGCATTCGAAGCAATCAAGCCACGCAAGCCTCTGGACCAACTCAAGTGAGGCACCTCTGTTAACACAGGCGCCCCAGTCAGCTCAGGCGCCTCAATGAAGGGGATAGGCGCTGACCAAGCCTGCGGATTAGTGTTCACGCAGGAGAGGCCACGTGTCAGGCGCCCCCTTCAACATAGGCGCCCCACTGACCACTATAAAAGGGGGTTCACCCCCAAGGCTTCTATATCAATTGCTTTCAACTCTTACGCTCAAGCGCTCCGCTCCGACAAGTTCCGTACTCGTGATTCAAGCGCTGACGACGACCCGCTGCTCTGGAAACTTCCAACCTCTCCGGTCGTCGGTAAAACTGATTTTTCTTTAAGTGTTGTAACTCTATTTTTCAATTCTATATTTGTACACTCGAATTGTAATCTTTCACGAAAATATAGAATTGCCCATCGTAAATAGTCAAGGACCGTAGGCCTTGGAGTAGGAGCCGACCGCGACTCCGAACCAAGTAAAAACAAATCGTGTTAGTGATTGGTTTTATTTTCTGCTGTGCAATTACTCTAACACTTCCGAAAAAAGTTTTACGAATGATATTCACCCCCCTCTATGGTTTCAATCCCCCACAAGTGGTATCAGAGCGGATGCCTAAATCTTGGTGCAACCACCAGTTTGAGATTTTTTTTTCGTATTTTCAAATTTTTAAAATTATTTTTTTTCCGTTCGAATTTTCTCGCTAATCGAGGTTGGTACAACACCACTCGAATTTTTTATTATTAATATTTCTTCTCATACTACTAATCCAAGACTCAGTCTTGGAACAAGTTTTCTTTTTTTCTTCTTTTTCAGTTAAAACTAATGGCCATGCAAGAGGGATACGGCACCGCCAGATCTCCGCTTTTTAGTGGAGAAGATTTCTCCTACTGGAAAAGCAGGATGAAAGTCCACCTGAAAATTTAGGTGGATATGTGGATAACTATCCAGTCTGGGCTAGAAATTCCTATAAATGCACAAGGCATTGTGCAACATTATACCGAGTGGGACGGCCCACTAAAGAAAAAGATCAAGGCCGACGCGAATGCAACCCAAACTTTGCAATGTAGCTTAACAAAAGAAGAGTTGAACCGCGTAGGACCCTTCAACAGCGCGAAGGAGCTTTGGAACAAGCTGATCGAGCTGCACGAAGGTACTTCCGACACGAGGATCAACAAAAGAGATCTGTTGCTTAACAGACTCTACACAATCAAGATGCACGACTGCGAGACAGCAGCCCAACTCCATGCCAGAATCTAGGAGCTGATGAACGGACTACACACGATAGGTCATAAGGTTGAAAACTGTGACCTGATAAGGTACACATTAAATGCTTTTCCTAGAAACTCACTGTGGGCATCTATAGTGGATGCTTACAAGGTTTCTAGGAATTTATCAGAAATAAAATTAGATGAGCTATTTTCTGAATTAGAACTGCACGAACAGACTAACACTACCTTGACCGAGAAAGGTATAGCTTTTGTTGCAAGAAAATCTTAAGGAAAAGCTCCCAAAAAGAAGCCTCAACCAGCACCCGAATTCGACTCAGACTCGAAATCAGAAGATAGTGTAGGGGATCGACCCAAGTTGGTTCGGCTAGCTCTGGATTACTACAAGGAACTTAAGTACCAGACGAGTAAGAAAAAGTCAAGCCGAAGAAAGGAAGATCCAGCGGAACCTTCAATGAGCTCGAAAGGCAAAAGCAACGTCATCTGCTACGATTGCAACCAGAAGGGACACTTTAAATCAGAGTGTCCTAACTGAAAGGAAAACAAGAAGGTGCGGAGAAAGAAGGCTCTTCAAGCCATCTGGGATGAGTCATCTTCTGAAGAAGAAGAAGAAGTCCCGCACGCGAATCTACTCACCCTAACCGCCTCGGAAAACGTCGACTCCGGATCAGAATCAGAACCAGACGACGAAAGACTCACAATCTCGGACAATGGGCAAATCACTGTAAGAGGTTACTCAGAATATGAACTGCCTAAATTAATCTCTTATTTGTCTCATAACTTAGCAAAATCCAAAATCCGAGTTGAGTCCCTCCGACAGGAAGTAAAACGCCTGAAAGAGGAAGCTGACTCGAGATCCTTGACCGAGCAAATTCAAGAAGGAAACTCAACTTAAGTCCAAAAGCTTGAGGAAGAGAATTCTTCCTTGAAAACTCAAGTCAAGAGCTCAGAGTAGCCTTAGAATGGTTCACTTCGGGTTCCAAGGGTCTTGACATAACCCTTGGAAAGCAGAAGTTCGTTCTTAACCGATCCGGATTAGGCTATCGAACTAAGTCGAGACAACGATCATATTACTCTGTATTGTACCAATCTAGAACCAAAGTCCAAGCATGGGTCCCCAAGTTGTGTTTAAATAAACCGGCTGGACCAAAATAGTATTGGATCCCCAAGGACAAGATTCACATCTTGCCTAGTCCTTATCAAGGCTTCAGTCCAGGGGGAGCCAGTATAAAAACCATATTCATAACTAGATAATTGTTTTAATTCACTTGCTTGCTTGCTAGTTTTTTTTCCTTTTTGCAATCTTACCATGCTTAGACTTAGGATTGGTTAGATTAAGGACAAATGATTAAGTTAAAATTTGAACAACATAGTATTGGGTGGAGTTGAGATGATAGTACGTTAGGGAAGCCCCTCTAATAAGGTCAAGTATATCCTACTTGGTCTGTTTAGTCTGGTGGAACTAGCCGAAGCTACCAATCCAAGACCCAAACTAGTTAGACCAAAATCGTTCAAGAAGTAACTTGAAGATGAATTTTCCGTAAAAGGTTTTGTCAAGGAAAGGGTTGATGCTCCAATAAGGCTACTACCAACGAAGGCCTTGTGCCTCGGCAAGACCTGGAAGCCAATTATTGAAAATCAAACTCACTTTACTACTTGTTAAATTTGAATCTAACATAAATTTCAATTAGTCTTAGATTCAACACATTTTTCAAAGTCAATAAACTTAACCTTATAAATTTTTCAAAATTTTTTCAATATCTTCAAAATTAACCATGTTTTTCAAAATTAAAATATTTATCTTTTTTAAAAACCTGTCTCACAAAACCCGTAAGGTTAACATATTTGATAACACTAGATTGGGTGAGACAGACTAGGTTGTGAAATTCAATTCAAGCTATTCCTAACTCTAATGGATCCAAATCAACAAATACCTTATGTGTGGGAACATAAAGATTTGGATCAGTGGATGTTAGATAGCGGATGCTTCAGACACATAGCTAGAGACAAATTGAAATTCACCAAAATCAAGTTCAAGAACCTAGGCTCAGTAGCATTTGGCAACAATGCTACACTCAACGTAATTGGGCCTGGTAACATTGAACTTAAATCTAACTTTGTTATTAAGAAAGTACTCTTAGTTAAAAATTTTAAGTTCAATTTTCTTAGTATTAGTCTGCTCTGTGATACTGGTTACATAGTTACCTTCACCAACTCTGACTGCTTGATTAGAAACCTCCAAAACTCAGAAATAATGCTTAAGGGTACTAGGAGAAACAATGTTTACACTATTAATCTAGCCTTAGTACCAAAATGTTTTTTGACACAGTTAGAAGAGTCTAATCTTTGGCATAGGATATTAGGTCACACTCACACCAAATTGATTTCGAAAATAACCAAACTTGATTTAATTAAGGGTGTACCTAAAATCAAGAATTTTGAAAATACGATTTGCAACTACTGTAAACAAGGTAAACAAACTAAGTCTGCTCACAAACCAACTCAATCAGACTTAACTCAAACCACACTTGAGCTCCTACATCTTGACTTATTTGATTCACATGGAGCCAAGTCACTAAGCGGGAATCGGTACTACTTAGTAATTATCACGATTACTCTAGATTTACCTGGGTTAGGTTTCTAAAATCTAAGGATGAAACCCTTAGTTCACTTATTGATTTATGTAAAATAATTAAAAACCAAAATGATACTAAGATTAAGAGACTTAGGAGTGATCACGGGGGAGAGTTTGAATATCAAAGGTTTGAGGAATTCTGCAAAATCAATGGGTATATTCATGAGTTTTCCTGTCCTAGACCCCCCAACAAAATGGGATAGTTGATAGATACCATTTTATTGATCATTTGAGTTGCTAAAATCCATGTTTGACCTATGTTTTTATTGCTTAATTGTGAAATTGCCCTAGGTTTTAGGATTTCCTCTTATTTTGGACTTAATTGCAAATTTACATATTTTTTGGATTATTTGGCCACTAATTTTCTGATATATTTTTTGTAGGCATGAAAGGATCCTGGACCTAGAGCATATTGGGTCAAACTTGAGTCGGAAGTGAACCGGATCGAATTGTCAAGCTTACGATTAATCCGAGCCGTCCGATTCAAGAGCGGCTAGATCTGAGCCATCCAGGACGATCTGAAGCAATCCGAGCTAGGGTTAAGGTTGATCAAGCACTATGATCAAGATCTGAAGGTTTCATTCCAATCAGAGCTCAATCAACCATTGGATCAAGCAAGGAGGGCTCTAGATCGTCCATTCAAAGACTAAGTTGATCTGGACCATCCGTTGCACATCTGGAGGATCCGAGCTACCACAAGGCAGATCCTGACCCCAGATCATCATTATCAAAGTTTGGCTCAAATCAGAGCAAGATCAGCCGTTGGATTTCATCCGATCAACCTGGACCGTCCATTTCTAATGTATTTAATCAGAAATTCCCAGCCTTTCTCCTTCGTCGCGTCTCCGCCGCTACAGTAGGTTTCTTCGTCTTCTTCAGTTCTTCAGTCGTTTTTCTTCAATTCAAGGGGCGCGACCCCTCAATTCTTCATCTGGATCAAGATTTGGATCTTTGGAGGACAGTTTTGTTGGAGAATTCAGCTCGAATTCGCGCCGGACAGAGCTATTTGAGGGTTTCGGTGGCTCTGTGGTCTGACCACTCGAATCTCATCCACAAGCCATTTCAAATCACCTGAGCCACTTGTAGGGGTTCTCAGGTGAGCTCAGAGGGTCTTCAAATCTTCATCGCCATCCCATTATTTGAGATCGAAGGGGTTCGGATTGGATTTCCCCACATGACGCAGTTTGAGCAGAGTTCATCAAGCGAGGCTGATTTCCACTTATTTGCTGAGCCTAGGGGTTCGAAGCCAGCTCTTGCTTGACGACCAAGAAGATCTTGAGCTCGTGAAGGGTTGAGGATAGTTTTTCTTAGTCAATTTATGTTTCTAGCTGTAATTTTCAATTCTGCCGTAACCTTATTTCTGAATTATCTAGCTGCTGTAATCTCCTTGTTTGGACCATTTCTTTCTCAATTTGAGGCTCATCCTTGAGTGACAGCAAGGATTTGTGAGCTTAAATGAGAGATTGAGGCTTTGCTTAGTTAAATTCCATTGCAATTAGTTGTAATTTTTGAATTCTGAAGTTTTTGTTTCTGAATTTTTGTGTCAGCTACCTTAGGTTCAGTTTTGAATTGTTTCTGCTTAATTAGTGGTTCGAGTTTGTTTCTTTCAGTACTTAGCTAGCTTTTCTAGTTGATACGTCATTTAATTTCATTCGCTTTACAATTTTCTACTTCCGTATCAGTTTTTCCAGCCCGTATCAGCCCTGTTTTCTCCAATTTCAACTTAGTTCTAAATTCTTCAGATCATTTTGAATTCGATGAGTTTTTGGGTTTAATACCTGAGATGAAATACAACATTTGGTTAGTTAATGAGTGGATTTGAATTTGTTTAGCCTTCAGTCTCATTCATGCAAACTAGCTCAGCTTGTTGAGTGTCAAGTTTCAGCTTGCGTTTCATGTCCATTCAACTATGTTTCAGTTTTTCTTATTTGCATTGATGTCAAATCATATCAGTTGAATGCAGCTTGTTTTTCTTAGCTTGGATTAATCCATTCAAATTCAGTTTACGCTTTTAAATTCTGCATTTGAATTGCTGAATTCCTGCCTTTTCATTCCTGCACATCAGTCCTGCCATTCAAGTTTCCAATTCTGCATTCAGCTTAAATTTCTGAACTCTTCAGTTTCTTATCTCTGAAATGGTGCAACCCTTCCTTGCGTGCCACTCATAGTTCTGCTATTGTATCAATTCTGAAATTCTGCATCCTGATCTTGAAATTCTGCACTCAGCTTGTGCATTCAGTTAGTTGCTGAATGGTCAGTTTCTTTGCTGTGAATTTGTGCCATAGCTTCTGAATTGCATATAAAACGAAACCCCCAACAAATTGGTTGATGTCAGCTTGTGTTCCAATCATTTTGTTCTGAAATTTTGCAAATTTCAGTTTCTGAAATTGTGTATCCAGAAAACAGTGTTGCTGAATTTTTCCTTGACCATTAGATTTGTGAACTTGATAGCTTGTTCTGTGTTCGGTTTGTTCTGAAATTCTATATTTAGTCCTGCAGTTAATATCTTAGAACTAATCAGTAAAAATCTCTGCACTGAGTATCAGTTTTCTTTTGGCACATAGGTTGTTCCACCGAGTACCAAGCTGTTCAATTCTGCACTTGTATCAAGTGCAGATTAGGCAGTGAATTGTAGTAAGTTATATGGTACTTCTAGTGTGCTGTGATGTTTGAATTCAATTAGTATTGCATTTGAATCGTTCTGAACTTCTCTGCATTGGTTTGCATCCGGACTTTGCAGCTAGTTGTGTAGTGATTGTTTAAAGTTTGATTGCTGAATTTTATAGATAGCATTTGATTTAAGTTGGATTGCTTCTGAAAATTGTCTCCACTGCTGTGTTGCTTCATTGCTGAGCATTTGTTTCTGCATTTGAAATCAGATTCGTTTTCGGGAAAAATTGGTTAAGTGCTTTATGTGATCAAGTGGTCCATTGGTTGAATGATAACTTGTTATCACTTGTTAAGTTCTATGGTTGAGTTTTCCTTCATTCTCATTGTGTTTTCATTCTAAATTGAAACCCAATCCATATTCCCTTTCAAACCCAAAATTCACAAACGACACCTAAATACAAGTTAGAATCACACAACGTCAACTAGTCCCTTGGAAAAATACGACCTATGGCCCCTTTACTACGCTTTTGTTCTTGATTGCAAAAAGGGTTTCCAGTTATTCATTCACATCTAAATTTGCTAGACCCACATTCGTGACAGCATATTTGGGTCCATCAATAGTGGAGAGAAAAAATAGAACCTTCAGGAAGCCGCTAGGACCATGTTGAATGAATATAACCTAGCTAACCAGTTTTGGGTAGAAGCAGTAAGTACGACATGCTACATCCAAAATAGGATCCTAATTAACAAAATGCATAATAAAACCCCTTATGAACTATATTATCATAGAATGTCTAACCTTCACTACCTATGGGTCTTTGGGTTTAAAGTCCATATCTTGAACACTAAGAACTACCTAGGATATTCATCTACTAGTAGGGTCTATAGGGTTTATAAAAAGCAAACTCACAAAATTGAAGAAACTACTAACTTAATTTTTGATGAGGAAATTGAACCAAAAACTAATAATCAATACTTGAACAGCAATCAAGTTAAGTGTCAATCTTCGAAAATCTAACTTAATCAGATCACTTAACTTAACTAACCCTAGCGAAATCTACAGTTTTATAACAATTAGTAAGTAACTAACTTGGTTAGACAGGACCCGAACAAGAACGGTTCAATTTGGTTTGGTCCTTTTTCTTGCTTGAAAGTACTAGAGTTGGTTCAATATAGATTTTCAATTTGTCAAACTAGCTCTAATTCAAAGTTGAATTGCAATTGTCAATTTTTTCTAGCTTATCATTTTTTTTGATATATGGCAAAGGGGGAGAGAAAGGAGAGGAGAAAATTTTTTTTCAAAAATTTTTTCTTTTGCAAAAAGTATAGTAAAAGTCTAAGTGCTTAAAATTTTTCTAAGTATGTCTAAGTGTTTAAAAATGTTTCTAAGTATTTCAAAATTTCCAAAAAGCATTTCTAAGTACTTTCAAAAATTCCTAAAGCACTTCAAAATTTTCTAAGTGCTTATTTCGTGCATTTGCTTTGAAAATTCTCCTTAGTAAACAAAATCTGTTGAGCGAGAATCTTATGAATTTTTGCAAATACTTCTAAGTGGAATTTTTTTAAGGAAAAACTGTATTTAAATTTTTTTCCTCTAAATGTTTTTTACAAAGTATTTTCAAGAAAATTTTCTAAGTGCGAAAAAATTGCAAAAATTTTTTTTGGAAAACTCTCTAAGTGTGAAAAACATGCAAAATTTTTTTTGAAAAATTTACTAAGTGTGAAAAACTTGCAAAAAATTTTTTAAAAAAATTTTCTAAGTGTGAAAAATGCGCAAAAACTTTTTCAAAATTTTCTATGTGTGAAAAACTTGCAAAATCTTTTTGGAAAATTTTCTAAGTGTGAAAAACTTACAAAATATTTCTTTGAAAAAATTTTGTAAGTGTGAAAAATGTGCAAAAACTTTTTCAAAATTTTTTCTAAGTGTAAAAAGCTTGCAAAACTTTTTGAAGTTGAGAAAGCTTGTAAAATTTGTTATCTAAGGATGCAAAAGTTTTTTCTGCACCTAATCAAAATCTAAAGCACTTAGAAGGTTTACAAAAACCCACATCTCATTGAAAAATTCTGGGGGAGAATATTCGTTTCAGGGGGTGAAAACTAAATTTTTTTCTTAACGATTTGTTTTTGCTTGTTAGAAATGCTATATCATTTTTAACGTAACTTTTTGAACCATGTTGCCATAAATCAAAAAGGGAGAGATTGTTGGTGCCGGAAGCACCAAAGTCAAATCTTTGTTTTGATAATGGTAAAGGGTTCAGAAGTTAAGATTTGGTTGTGATCTAACAAGCTTATTAAGTATGCAGGAAAGTCCTAGGTACACTAGGCATTAAGTCCTGGTTCTATGAATTGGGCACTAAGTCCTGGCCGCGGGCTGGGCAACTAAGCCCTGACGTAAGGTTGGGCACGAAGACCTGGTGAGTGAAGCTGGGCATGAAGACCTGGTCGAGGACTGAGCACCAAAGACCTAGTGAGTGAAGCTGGGCACGAAGACCTGATCTCGGATTGGGCACGAAGACCTGGTGAGTGAAGCTGGGCAAAAGTCCAACTGGAGGAGCCGGTTGGCAAAAAAGGTAAATTCTCTCGAGAAGAGTAGGTGAGGACGCGTTCCCTGTAGGAGGGAACATTAGGCGTCGGTTCAACCTAGGGTTCCATTTGGGAGACTCAATGTCAGAACCAAGACAGCTTAGGTTGTAAATCATGATTTAATATGTCATTTATATATGCTTCTTGAGTTTTGGAACTAACCCTGGTTGCAGGAAATGAAGGGATGAAGTTTCTGCATTCAGGTGCCTCAATGGAGTGAGGCGCCTCACTGGGCTAGGCGCTTGTGATGAGACAGGCACCCCAGTGCAAGGCTACTCCAAGCATTCGAAGCAAACAAGCCACGCAAGCTTCTGGACCAAGTCAAGTGAGGCGCCTGTGTTAACACAGGCTCCCCCAGTCAGCTCAGGTGCTTCAATGAAGGGGATAGGCACTGACTAAGCCTGCGGATTAGAGTTCGCGTAGGAGAGGCCATGTGTCAGGCGCCCCCTTCAACACAGGCACCCCACTGACCACTATAAAAGGGGGTTCACCCCCAAGGCTTCTATATCAATTGCTTTCAACTCTTACGCTCAAGCGCTCCGCTCTGACAAGTTTCGTACTCGTGATTCAAGTGCTGACGATGACCCGCTGCTCCAAAAACATTCAACCTCTCCGATCGTCGGTAAAACTGATTTTTCTTTATGTGCTGTAACTCTATTTTTCAATTCTATATTTGTACACTCGAATTGTAATATTTCATGAAAATATAGAATTGCCCATCGTAAACGGTCAAGGACCATGGGCCTTGGAGTAGGAGCTGACTGTGACTCTTAACCAAGTAAAAACAAATCGTGTTAGTGATTGGTTTTATTTTCCGCAGTGTAATTACTCTAACACTTCCGAAAAAAGTATGACGAACGATATTCACCCCCCCCTCCTCTATCGTTTCAATATGATCCCACACGAACTTAATCATATTGATACACACATCAAAACCCATGATCTACCCTATCAAACTTGGGTTGATTGCACCAACAGAAATTAATAACACATCTTCTAATTGTAATAAGAGAAAAGAACCTTCGAAAATGAATCAAGCATATCTTTGGCATCTAAGGCTAGGTCATATTAACTTGAGTAGAATTCAAAGGTTGATAGCCGATGGGCCTTTGGGTTCATTGGTGGTGGATGATTTCCCAACCTGCAAATCTTGCTTGGAAGGCAAAATGACCAAAAGACCTTTAAAGGCCAAGGGGTATATAGCCAAAGAAGTGTTGGAGTTGGTTCATTCTGATTTGGGTGGTCCTATGTCTATCCAAGCTAGAGGTGGCATTGAATATTTCGTCTCATTTATAGATGAACATTCAAGGTATGGATATATTTACTTGATGCGCCACAAGTCTGAATGTTTTGACATGTTCAAAGAATTCAAGGCTGATATGGAAAAACGTCAAGGTAAAAGTATCGATACACTACGGTCTGATCGTGGTGGTGAGTATCTCTTGGGAGAGTTTAGGAGTTACTTATCAGAGGGTGGGATTCAATCCCAATTGTCCGCACCTAGTACACCCTAACAGAATGGTGTGGCGAAATGAAGGAATAGGACTCTTATAGAAATGGTTAGATCGATGATGAGTTTATCGGAGTTACCAAATTCATTCTGGGGATATGCTCTAGAAACGGCAATGTACATTCTGAACTTGGTATCTTCTAAATCAGTACCTTCTACTCCCACAGAATTATGGACTGGGCATAAGTCTAGTCTGAGACATTCAAATTTGGAGTAGTCTAGCACATGTGCTGAAGGGAGATGCTGATAAGTTGGAATCATGTACGGAAGTATGCTTGTTCATAGGCTATCCTAGAGGAACGAAAGGTGGTTTGTTCTATAGTCCTAAAGATCAGAAGATCATCGTTAGCACAAATGCCCGATTTTTAGAGGA
Organism: Boesenbergia rotunda; assembly: GCA_024364735.1. Classification (NCBI taxonomy): domain Eukaryota; kingdom Viridiplantae; phylum Streptophyta; class Magnoliopsida; order Zingiberales; family Zingiberaceae; genus Boesenbergia; species Boesenbergia rotunda. The sequence continues at coordinate 815,563 of JAGFNQ010000655.1, forward strand.
GGACTATGTAATGAACCACAAGCCCATGAGTAAGATTGTTCTAGAGGAAGTGAAAGGGGAAGTTCCTACTTCAGTACCAATGGTACAGGAGGGCATACCACTAGTGACTGCACCGCGTGTCACAGATGATACATAGGTAGTACCTTGTCGTAAAGGGAGGGTTGTTAGACAACCCGACATATTCATATTTTTGGGAGAGTCATCGGACTTGGTCCCTGGTGAACATGAACCTAATCCTTGGACCTATGACGAGGCACTCCAAGATAAAGATGCGGTATCTTGGCAAAAGGCGATGAAATCTTAGATAGAATCTATGGATTCTAACCAAGTCTAGGAGCTTGTAGAGCCACCTAAAGGTGTAAAAACCATTAGATGTAAGTGAGTCTACAAAAGAAAGAGAGGATCAAATGGGAAGGTGGAAACCTTTAAAGCAAGACTTGTTGCGAAGGGGTATACTCAGAAAGAGGGCATCGATTATGAGGAAACCTTTTTGCCGATAGCCATGCTTAAGTCTATCCAGATTCTCTTGTCTATTGCCACTCATATGGATTATGAGATTTGGCAAATGGATGTCAAGACAGCTTTCCTTAATGGAAGTCTTGAGGAAAACATCTATGTGAAGAAACCAGAGAGATTCATTACAAAGGGCAAAGAGCATCTTATGTGTAAGATTAATCGGTCCATTTTGTTGGATCTTGTACGGTTGCTAGAGGGGGGGTGAATAGCAAATCTTCGGATTCTTCTTCCTACGTTGTTAGTTGTGCAAGCGGAAATACAATAAAATAATAAACTAACAACAAGAACAATGCTAACAAACCATATTTACTTGGTATCCACCCCTAAGGGTGACTAATCCAAGAATCCGTCAGTGGATCACTCCCCGGATAACCTCCGGCTAGCCCATGTCACTCCTTGTGGGTGGAGAAACCTCACCACAGCACTTCAACGATACCTGAGCACCAAGACTACTGTTTGGCTCTTACCCAAAGCCAAACTCGTCAAAAACCCCAGCCCAAACATAGTTCTCTTTAAATAGAACTCAGGCTGGAAACCCGCTGGCAGTCGACTGCTCCCAGGGCAGTCGACTGCCCCCACCCAAATTCGACCTTTGACTCCCAACGTTCGAATTCTGGGTGTTACCAGTCGACTGCTCCCAGGGCAGTCAACTGGTCCTATACTAAGCCTAGGGTTACATGTTGAGGCAATCGGCCCACGAATGATCGGGAAGATCATGGTTTTGATGTGTGTGCCAATATGTTTAAGGTTAAGGGTGTTGTGTTGTATTTGATATATGTGATTGAGTTTGCAGGACTTGGAGAATCACATATGGAGAACATATTCGAGGGACGAGAGCCGAGGTAGGAGAGCTCCAAGGGCAAGCTGGGAAGTGGACTTCAAGGGCACACGTGAAGGGTGGCATGGAGGCAAGCCAAGGAAGGCTTGTGTGCGCATCCGAGGGACGATAGCCAGAGGAAGAAGACTTCAAGGGGCAAGCCAAGGGAGCACACCTAAATGCATACGTGAAGGAGAGTGTTTGGAGAGGTTGTAAGTGAGAATGGAGGTTGGGCAGTCGACTGGCCAAAGGGCAGTCGACTGGTAACCCCCCAAAACTAGCCGTTGGCTGGCATTTATTGCTAGGCCAGTCAACTGCCCCAGGGGTTGTCGACTGGTGCGGGTCTAGACAGCTTGCGAAGTTGTCCTATTCTCTTATAAAAAGGGGACTTTTTCGCACATGAATGGTACAATTATTTACTGTAATGAAGTGTTGTTCGTGCCCCGTGTGATCAGATCTCCCTCTCATTCTTCATCGCAACTTGTAAAGAGGAAGAAGTCATTCTTTGTAAAGGTTTCTCCACCTTGAAGGAGGGTTTCATAGTGGAGAGTGTGCAACCGTGTGGATCCTTGGATTAGTCACCCATTCGGGTGGATACCAAGTAAAAACACTCTGAGTTATCATTGTTCTTTTGTTTTCATATATTTTTGTTTGTATTGCGCTAACATCGTTGTAGAGAAAACGACGAAAAAGTGCTATTCACCCCCCTCCATCTAGCAACGCCTTCGATCTATCAATTGGTATCAGAGCCGATTCACTTTGGGAGAACTCACCGTCGACCAGAGTACAAGGAAATGGCGTTTCAAGAGGGTTACAGCACTGCAAACCGTTCTTCGACGGGAACGACTTCGCATACTAGAAAGGTAGAATGCAATACTATTTGATGAATGACATTGAAAACTATTTGATTAGTGTTGTAGATGGATTCGATGCACCCGTCGACGAAAGAGGAGAGCCACTGCCAATGAGATCTTGGCCGAAGGAAGTCATGAAGAGGGCGCAATCAAATGCCAAGGCCACCACCACACTGCAATGTGGGTTGTCCAAGGAACAACACAACAAGGTGGGGTCGTTCAAGAGCGCCAAACAATTATAGGAGAAACTCGTTGAACTCAATGAAGGGTCCAACGAGTCAAGAAGGGCAAAGAAGGATCTACTCGTTGCCCAACTACAGTCGCTTTCCATGAAGACCAACAAGACGGTTAGCCAATTGCATGGAAGGGTAAAGGAGATTATCAACGAAGTACATGTGATTGGGGAGAAAGTTGAAAATCGGGATCTCGTAAGGTACGTTCTACAATCCTTCCCGAGAACAACATTGTGGGCATCAATGGTTGATGCCTACAAAGCATCAAGGGATTTATCTTTAGTTAAATTAGATGATTTATTTTGCGAACATGAATTGCATGAGCAAACTAATGCTTCTTCCAAAGAGAAAGGTGTTGCTTTCGTTGCAAAAAAGGAGAAGAAAAAGAAGAAGGAGAAGAAGAAGGTGATCTACTCCTCTTCATCCGACTCGAAGGAGTCTAGTGCCTCTATGGATAGCAACCAAGAGGCCTTTATGTTAAGAAAAATGTGTAGGGCTTTCAAAAGTTTTTCTAACAAATCTTATGCTAGGAAAGGATCCAAGAGCAAGAGCAAGGCAAAAAACATTATATGCTACAACTGTCACCAAGAGGGACACATGAAGAATGAGTGTCCCCAACTAAAAAGAAGAGAAGAAAAGAAGGAAGAAAAGAAGAGAGGTGACAAGAAGATATCAAAGGGAAAAGAGAAGAGTGCCACCAACCTCAAGGCTACTTGGGATGATCCATCATCCTCGGAGGAGGAAGAGGAGCAAGTGTCCCATTTTGCACTAATGGGAGTGGACCTCATGGAGTCATCGGACGATGAGAGAAACTCAAGTAGTGAAGAAGAAAGCGGCTCATCATCATCATCATCCGAATCCGAGGCGTCGGTAAGTGAGGTATATAGCTTACCATCTTCTACTTTGGTTAAGATTATTTCTAGTACGAACATTGATTTAGCTAGAGCTAGGAGAAAAATTAAGGATTTGAAGGATGAAATTGTTATGCTTAGAGTAGAATCTACAAAACTTAAGGAAGACTTGCATGTTTTTTCTACCATGTCACATGATACATGCTTTGAAAATGAAAATAAGAAGCTAAGGAAAAAGGTAGAGGACCTCACCAAGGCACTTAGAAAATTTCAAGTGGGCACTAGCAACCTAGACATGATAATTAACAATCAAAGAGTCATTTATAACAAGGACGAGTTACGATATAGACCAAAGACCAAGGAGGTAGCCTTTATCTCACTTATGGGTAGAAATGGTGCATCTAGGAGACAAGGGGTCCAGGGAAAGAAGGCTTGGGTACCAAAGAAGTATTTAATTGATTCTTGTGGATCTAAGATTTGGGTAGCAAAAGTGTGTATTTTTCATGTTGTATAGGTGAAGGCAAAGGAGGCCTCAAACATGTGGATAGTAGATAGTGGGTGCTCAAGACATATGACCGGAGATGTGAACAAGTTCACCACTATAAGCTACCTAAGAGAAGGGACAGTTTCCTTTGGAAATAGTGGGAAACTCAAAATAATTGGTAGGGGCACCATTGAGGTATCTCCTACAATCTCTATCCACAAGGTACATTTAATTAAAGATATAAAATTTAATTTACTTAGTGTAAGTCAATTGTGTGATGCGGGCTATAGGGTAGAGTTTCTTTCTAAGAAATGTCTAATCAAACTAAATGGGTCTGAAAATGTCATACTAGAAGGGTATAGGGAGACTAACCTTTATTATCTTGATCTTGCTTATGCTTCTAACAATTTGTCTAAGTATCTCATGTCTAAAGAAGAAGAAGGGTGGTTGTGGCACCGAAGACTTGGGCACATCAACATGAGGAGCATTGCAAGAGTGGCCAAGGAGGAGTTGGTGAAGGGGCTTCCTATGATCAACTATGAGAAGACCAAAATGTGTAATGCATGCCAAGAGGAAAAGCAAGTAAAATCATCACACAAAGGTAAAACCCTAACTAGTACTACCTTGCCTTTAGAGCTTTTGCATATTGATCTTTTTGATTGCCATAGTACTCCCTCACTAGTAGGGAGTAAGTATTGTTGGATCGAGAAAAATGATAGAGGGGGGGTGAATATCGTTAAAACTTTTCAGATAGAATAAAGAGCGAAAATGCAGCGGAAATAATTAAATGCACACAGGAACACAAGATTTTTACTTAGTTCGGAGTCGCGGTCGGCTCCTACTCCAAGGCCCATGGTCCTTGACCGTTTACTTTGGGCAATACTATAATCGCGCAAAACAGTTTACAAGTTGAGTACAGGAATATTGCAAGAAATGAAAATAGCTACACTTTTCGTTACCGACGCCTGATGTGGATCGTATTTCAGAGCAGAGGGTTGTCGTCGGCGTTGGAATCTCGAAGTCGGAGTTTGTCGGGGTGTAGCGCTTGAACGAAAAGCTTTGGAGCGTTGAGAAATTGTGTTGTTGAAGCCTTGGGGTCGAGCCCCTTTTTTAGTGCTCTATCTAGCGCCTGATGGGTTAGGGGCGCCTGACACGTGCCCTCCGATCTACGAATCCTTATCCGCGGGCTCGGTCAGCGTTTATCCTCCCCACTTGGGCGCCTAAGATGATGGGGGCGCCCGTGACCTCACGGGCGCCTGATCCACCTTGGTTCAGTGGCTTCGCAGCTATGATTTGGAATTTGCCTTCACACTTGGGCGCTCGTATCCTTATGGGCGCCTGAGACCATTCGGGCGCCTAAGACCATTCGGGCGCCTGACTTCATTCGGGCGCCTAGGCCCAGTGAAGAACCTTCACTTGCAGACGATCAGTCCTTCGACCCTGCAACTAAGGTTAGTCCCAAACACATAGTAAGTAATAATTACAATCGTAGCTGTCTTGGTTCTGACTTCGGGTCTCCCAAATGGAACCCTAGGTCGAACCGACGCCTACTGTTCCCTTGACGGGGAACGCGTCCTCACCACTCCTCTCAGGAGAGTTTACCTTTTGCCAATCGGCTCCTCCGGATGGACTTTTGCCCGATCCACCTGACCAGGTCTTCGTGCCCAACTTCCGGTCAAGTCTTCGGTGCCCAGCCCCTTGCCAGGACTTCGTGCCCAGTCCTCGACCAGGACTTCTTAGCCCCACTTCCGGTCAGGTCTTCTTGCCCAATCCTTGACCAGGACTTCTTTGCCCAGCCCTTTGCCAGGACTTCTTGCCTAGTGTACCTAGGGCTTCTTCCTGCACACTCAGTGAACATGTTAGACAACAATAGCATCTTAACTTCTGAACCCTTTGCCATTATCAAAACCCAGGTTTGACTTAGGTGCTGCCTGCACCAACAAGTATTGTTTGGTTATAGTAGATGATTTTTCTAGATTCACTTGGGTGTTCTTTATGAAGCATAAGGATGATACCATAGAGATTTTCATTGGCTTTAGTAAGAGGGTTGAAAATGAGAAACATCTCAAAATCAACCGCATTAGGAGTGACCATGGTGGGGAGTTCCAAAACTCAAATATCTCACAATTTTGTGTAGAAAATGGGTATAAGCATGAGTTTTCATGCTCAAGGACTCCTTAACAAAATGGGGTAGTAGAGAGAAGAAATAGAGCCCCACAAGAAGCTGCTAGGATTATGCTTAATGCATATTCCCTTCCTAGCTATTTTTGGGCCGAAGCGGTAAATACCGCTTGTTACATTCAAAACCGGGTTTTAGTACATAGGTATTTAGGTAAAACCCTATTTGAGTTGTGGAATGGGAGACTTCCACAGGTTCACTACTTTAGGGTCTTTGGATGTAAAGTGTACATTTTGAACCCCAAAGATGACCTAAGGAAGTTTGAATCTAAAGCCGATGAGAGAATTTTAGTTGGTTACTCATCCACTAGTAGGGGTTATAGGGTCTACCACAAAAGAACCAAGGTAATTGAGGAGTCCTCAAATGTTGACTTTGATGAATCCACAAATACTTACCCTAGGAAAGCCTCATTGATAAGGACATAGAGAAAATCCAACCCCTTTGCCCAAGGAATCCAAGACCTAAATTTAGGAGGCAATGATCAAGGGGGAGATAGAAGTAGACTAGAGGATGAAGACCATGTAGTACATGAACCCACAACCTCTAGACCCTTGAGACCTCACCAAGATCACCCAATTAACCAAATAGTTGGTGATATCACTCAAGGGGTAAGGACTAGGTCCTACTTTAGGGAACAAAGTAGTCAAATTGCTTTGATCTCTCAATTAAAACTTAAGTCGATTGATGAGGTATTAGGTGATGTAGATTGGTTCTTAGCCATGCAAGAAGAGCTAAATCAATTTGAGAGAAGTGAGGTATGGGAGTTGGTTCCTAGGCCGAATGATAGCACCGTTGTCACCACTAGATGGGTCTTTAGGAACAAGCTAGATGATCAAGGCAAGATTACTAGGAACAAGGCTAGATTGGTAGCTAGGGGGTTTAACCAAGTTGAGGGACTAGACTATGATGAGACCTATGCCCCCGTAGCTAGATTAGAGTCCATTAGAATTCTACTAGCCTATGCCGCTCACATAGGTTTCACACTTCACCAAATGGATGTGAAGTTGGCATTCCTTAATGGGGTCATTAAGGAAGAGGTCTATGTAGAACAACTCCCCGGGTTTGAAGACCCAAACTATCCTAGACATGTTTACAAATTGAGAAAAGCCTTGTATGGATTGAAACAAGCTCCCCGGCCTTGGTATGAAAGGCTTTCTTCATTTCTAGTGTCTAAGGGTTTTAGGAGAGGAACAATTGATCCAACTTTGTTCCTAAAATCTAAGGATAAGGATATATTTGTGGCCCAAGTTTATGTAGATGATATTATCTTTGGGTCCTCAAATAATGACTTTCTACAAGAGTTCATCAAGTGTATGGAAGATGAATTTGAGATGAGTCTTGTAGGAGAGTTAACCTTCTTTTTAGGTCTTCAAGTTAAGCAAACTAATGAAGGGACACATGTTTTTCAAACTAAGTATGCTAGGGAAATGCTAAAGAAATTTGGACTTGAAAATGCTAACGTAGCATCTACCCCTATAGGAACAAATGTTAAAATGGATAGTGACCTTGAAGAGAAAATGGTAGACTCAAAATAATATAGGAGCATGATTAGTAGTCTATTGTACCTAACCACTAGTAGACCCGACATACTATTTGCGGTATGCATGTGTGCAAGGTACCAATCATGTCCCAAAGAGTCCCATTTTGTGGTAGTAAAGAGGATCCTAAGGTATGTTAAAGGTACTCTCAATGTCGGGTTGTGGTATCTTAGAACCCCAAATGTTGATCTTATTGGATACACCAACTCGGACTATGCGGGGTGTAAACTAGATAGGAAGAGTACTAGTGGGGGATGTCAATTCCTTGGGTCTTCTTTAGTTAGTTGGAGTAGTAAGAAACAACCATGAGTTGCCCTATC
>JAGFNQ010000655.1:828537-936374 GCA_024364735.1 Boesenbergia rotunda
TCATCATTGGCACCACCATTACAGAAGGAGATAGTAGAGTATGGAGTGGAGATTATTGATGGACAGCTAGCCCTATTGACCCTAGAGTCAACTTTGCTTGAAGAGATACAGAAAGAGCAAGCTGAGGATTCTGATATCCAAAGGATCAAGCAGGAGATGCAAGAAGGAGAGAGTAAGGAGTTTAGAGTATCTGACAGTGGGATACTCTACTATGGTGACCGGTTATGTGTCCCCAATCATGAAGAGCTGAGAAAGAAGATTCTTGAAGAAGCCCATGGAACTCCCTACTCAATGCATCCTGGTTCCACTAAGATGTACCAGGATTTGAAAGGAAGATTTTGGTGGTCAGGGATGAAGAGAGACATAGCTAAGTATGTCAGCACCTGCCTGACATGTCAGAGAGTTAAAGCAGAACACCAGAGGCCAGGAGGTGTCCTACAACCCATTCAGATTCCCGAGTGGAAATGGGAAGACATAGCCATGGATTTCATAGTTGGTCTACCAAAGACAACTAATGGCTATGATGCTATTTGGGTGATAGTAGACAGATTGACCAAGTCTGCCCACTTTTTGGCAATCAGAGTGTCTTACTCGATTGAAAAGTTAGCCCAGTTATATGTGCAGGAAGTGATCCGACTACACGGAGTCCCGAAGACCATTATCTCTGATAGAGATGGTCGTTTCACGTCACACTTTTGGGAGTGTGTACAGACAGCGTTAGGCACCAAACTGAAATTCAGCACAGCTTTCCATCCCCAGACCGATGGACAGACAGAGAGAGTGAATCAGGTACCAGAAGATATGCTCAGAGCTTGTGCATTGGACTTCAAGGGCAGTTGGTGCAAGTATTTATGTTTAGCTGAGTTTGCCTACAACAACAGTTACCAAGCCACTATTGGTATGGCACCCTATGAAGCTCTTTATGGTAGGAAGTGCAGATCTCCCCTCTGTTGGTATGAAGGTAGTGAGAAGAAAGAAATGGGGTCACAGACTGATCTCATAGATGATGCCACAGAAGCTATAAGGTGTATCCGCCAGAGAATAGAAACTGCTCAGAGTAGGCAAAAGAGCTACGCCGATGTACGTCGTAGGCCGTTAGAGTTTGAAGTTGGGGATACAGTTTTCCTCAAAGTAGCTCCTATGAAGGGTGTGATGAGATTTGGCAAGAAAGGCAAGCTAAATCCTCGATACGTAGGGCCCTACCCAGTGTCGAAAAGAGTTGGCAAAGTAGCTTATGAGTTGGAGCTACCCTCAGAGATGTCAGCAATACACAATGTGTTCCATGTCTCAATGCTAAAGAAGCATATCCCAGATGCCAACCAAGTGATTGAGCCACAGATGGTACAAGTGCAAGAAGATCTCAGTTATGAAAGTCGACCTATTCAGATAATAGATCGAGCAGATAAGAAGCTGAGGAACAAAGTGGTACCATTAGTGAAAGTCTTATGGCTGAATCAGAAGTATGAAGAGGCAACTTGGGAATCAGAAGATAGCATGAGGCAAAGGTATCCAGAGCTGTTCTAAGTTCGAGGACGAACTTTTTATAAGGTAGGGAGGATTGTAACATCCAATAATTTCCTAGTAATATTAGGGATTTATAGGAATTTTACTGAATTTTTCTAGTATTTTTAGAAATTAAATAGGAGGAGAAAAGGAAGAAATTTTAGGCTGGGAAGTTGGCTGTTCAGGGTATCAGTCGACTGCTATCGTGGCAGTCGATTGGTGCCGCGGGAGAGAAAGAAAAATAAAGAGTTAAGAGTTAAGTGGGCGTGGAGAGATTTGATCCCGCGACCTCTTGAGTCCACGGCTAAAGCAGAAACCAGCTGGGCTAGGGTATCAAGCACAGAAAAGGGAGGAGAGAAATAATGTTGTAACGTAGTTAAGCCTTTTCATTAAGAGGTATATAAACCTCACTTAGGTTGCGTGAAACCCCAAGTTGGAGCCGTAGCCGCGCGTGAGAGAGAGGAGAAGGGAGGGCTGCGAAACAAGGGATTTTCAAGGGAGCTCTTCTTCTTCTTCTTCTTTCCCCTTGAGTAGAAGCATCTAGGGTTCCTTCCTAGGGCTAAAGGTGGAAGCTTTTTACAAGGAGGAAGAAAAAGATTTTGTTAGGGGGTTTTCTCCCTGTTTTTGTGAGTTTTCTTCAAGAACGATGTAAGTAAATCGCTCACCTGCAATAGGAGTAGTTTCGCTTCGAAATCCTCATTGTAGAACCCTAGTTTTCGAAAAGTAGAAGCATGGTTAAGAGAGTTTTGCTATTCTATGTTTTAGCTATTAAAGTTGCATGTTTTAGCATGTCAGAAATTCAATTTGTTGTATTGAATGTAAGTAGGCCAAGCATGATGAGTTTTTATACTTTTGAAAAGACCAAAAAGTGAATTTGAGTTAAGGAGCACACAAGATGCTCCATGGAAGTTAAAGTGAGAAAAGGAAAGGTTTTTAGCATGAAAATATATGCAAAAATAAGTAAAGTGATAAGTTTAAGTATGGTAAGTAAGAAAAGTATTTTACTTTGAGAAAGAGACATGTACCGGGCAAATGTAAGGCCCATCGAAAGTTAGAAAGTAAAGTTCTAATAGGGTGCGGTGGCTAGCTACCTCGCAACCTATTAGAAAAGCGCGCAATTGGTACACCGATACCATGGTACAATGTCAAGGCCTAAAGAGAAAGTTGATTACTATTTTCAAGTATATAAGTATGATCAAGTAGTTTTTTTTTGAGAAAGTGTTTAATTATTAGATGTGTACCTTGATACAATGCAAGCATGATAAAGTAGTTCAAGTAGTAAGCATGGTTAGTTGTGTACATTGATACATTAACAAGCATGATAAAGTGTTTCAAGTTGTAAGCATGTTTAGTGGTAAGTTTTGAAGTAAGTAAAGTTTTAAACCATTCTTTGAAATGAGCATGTTTAGTATTGACATCATGATTTTGTGAGTAGGGATTTACTTACTAAGCATTGTGCTTATTAGTTGCATTTTCCTTCTATTGCAGATAAAGGAAAAGAGAAAGCGTAAGTTGGGAGGCGACAGGACTTGCATTGGTGCTCAGTGGCGGTGGAACCGTGGAAGAGTGTTTGGGTTGAGTATTAGTAAAGTTAAACATTTAGAAACATACAGTTTCATGTCTTAGTCGTGTTGAGTATGAATAAACCATTTTATTTCCTATTAGTAAAGTTAAATGTTTAGAAACATATAGTTTCATGTCTTAGTCGTGTTGAGTATGAGTAATCTATTTTATTTTCGCATGAAGTCAAGAGTTGGTACAAACTTTAGTATATTTATGCAAGTGTTTTGTTAGTTTTGTTAAACTCCGCAAAGTTTCAATTTCAAGTTGTGGGATTGGTTTTGAGTTGCTAATATGCTTAATAAACTAGGGTAGAATATAGATTTGAAGTTATATGCTAATGTGAAGTGATAGTATGTGATTTGTGGATGTTTGAAAGTGGTTATCAGGTCTGAAATGCAGGTTTTCAGGCGTGCCAGTCGACTGGTTCAGAACCAGTCGACTGCCCTATCGAACAGAAAGTTTCTGTTCGATGCACCAGTTGACTGCCAAGAGGCCAGTCGACTGGTGCCGCGCCCAGAAATTTGCTGTGGCCGATACCAGTCGACTGGCTATATAGCAGTCGACTGGTACCATTGCAGAGAAGTTGTGTAGAGTAGCTGGTCAGTGCTTTAGTGTTACAACTAAGAGGTCTAGGGGTCAATTCCTGGCAAAGCAAATAAGATGAAAGTTGTTTTGTTTTTTTTTGAAAAAAAAAGAGAAGGAAGAGAAAAAAAAAATTTTTAGAGCAAGTTAAGGGAAGTCAAGTAGTAGTAACTCAAAGCATAAGTTAGTAGATAAAAGTTGGGTCCTCACATGTTCAGTAACAAATTAAATGATCACGGGGAAATAGTCAGAAATAAAGCCCGATTAGTAGCTAAAGGGTTTAGTCAGGTCGAAGGGTTAGACTATAATGAAACCTATGCCACTGTAACCAGACTTGAGTCAATTAGAATGTTGTTAACCTTTGCAGCCAATAGAGAGTTCAAGCTATATCAGATGGATGTCAAGTCTGCCTTCTTAAACGGGTTTATTAAAGAAGAAGTTTATGTAGGACAACCCCCTGGATTTGAAACAAGCACCTAGGGCATGGTATGAACGTTAATCAACTTATCTAATTTCTAAGGAATTTAACCAAGGTCAAATTGACTCTACCCTTTTCATTAAAACCTTAGAAAAATATTTTTTCATTGCACAAATTTATGTTGATGATATAATTTTTGGGTCCACCAACTCTAACTTTCTAAATGAATTTGTAAAAATAATGGAAAGTGAATTCGAAATGAGCTTGGTAGGTGAGCTCAACTTTTTCTTAGGATTACAAATTAAACATACTAGAGATGGTAATTATGTTCACCAATCCTAGTATGCTAAAGAGTTAATAAAGAAATTCAAAATGGATAATTTGAAAAGCATAAGTACCCCTATGGCTACAAATGCCAAAATAGATAATGACCCTGAAGGAAAGCCTGTAGATCTTAAGCTATACCGAAGCATGATTGGTAGCCTACTTTACTTGACCGCAAGTAGACCTGATATCTTATTTTCTGTAGGAATGTGATCTAGGTACCAAACTTGTGCTAAGGAATCCCACTTAGCAGCCCTAAAACGAGTACTTGGGTACATTAAGGGTACCATAAATGTAGGGATTTGGTATCCTAGGACTTCCACTTTTGAATTATCAGGATATTCTGACTCTGACTATGCTGGGTGCAAATTAGATAGAAAAAGTACCAGTGGAAGTTGCCAAGTATTTGGACATAGACTAGTCAGTAGGCGTAGTAGAAAGTAACACTGCGTAGCACTGTCTGTTGGATCGGAGTAAATTGATAGAGGGTGGGGGGGGGGGGAAATATTGATCGAAAAATTTCGGACAATTAAGAGAAATTACGCAGCAGAAAGAGTAAAACAATGTCGCTAACACCGTTTGTTTTACTTGGTTCGGAGTCACGGTCGGCTCCTACTCCAAGGCCCACAGTCCTCGACCGTTTACGATGGGCAATTCTATATTCGAAGAATATTTACAATTTGGAGTACAAATATAGAATTTAAAAGGAAGTTACTACACTTAAGAAATTTAAGCTGTTACCGATGACCGGAGTGGATGGAATTTAGGAGCAGCGGGTCGTGGTCGACACTTGAATCTCGAGTGCAGAGCGTGTCGAAGCGTAGCGCTTGAGCGAAAGTATTGAGAGCGAGATTTGCATGTTGTACTGAAGCCTTGAGGGGAACCCCCTTTTATATTGGTCGCATGGGCGCCTGTGTTGAAGCGGGAGCCTACACGTGGCCTCTTCTGCGAGAACTCCTATCTGCAGACTCGGCCAACGCTTATCCCTTCAACTGGGGTGCCTGAGCTGATTGGGGCGCCTGTGTTAACACAGGTGCCTAGCTTGACTTGGTCGAAAGGCTTTCGTGGTAGTTTGCTTTGATTGGTTTTGGCCTTGCACTGGGGGGCCTGTATCCACACAGGCGCCTAGTCCAGTGAGGCGCCTCCTTCTAATGAGGCACCTGAGCTGCAGCAACACCATCCCTTCGTTTCCTGCAACCAGGGTTAGTTCCAAACACAAGAAGCAAATATATTAAACTTTTCACAGGCTAAGGTATCTTGGTTCTGACTTTGAGTCTCTCAAATGGAACCCTAGGTCGAACCGACGCCTAATGTTTCATCCTATGGGGAACACATCCTCACCTACTCCTCTCGGGAGAATTTACCTTTTTGCCAACCGGCTCCTCCGGTTGGACTTTTGCCCAACTTCACTCACCAGGTCTTCGGTGCCCAGTCCTCGACCAGGTCTTAGTGCCCAGCTTCACTCACCAGGTCTTATTGCCTAACCTTACATCAGGACTTAGTTGCCCAGCCCGCGGCTAGGACTTAGTGCCCAATTCAAAGAACTTGGAATTAGTGCCTAGTGTACCTAGCTAGGACTTTCCTGCACACTTAATAAGCTTGTTAGATCACAACTAACTCTTAACTTCTGAACCCTTTGCCATTATCAAAACATAGGTTCGACTTCGGCGCTTCTGGCACCAACAATCTCCCCTTTTTGATTTATAGCAACATGGTTCAAAAAGTTAAGTTAAACAATGACAATAATAATCTAAGAATAGAAATTTATCTCTCCCTGAATTGCATATTCTCCCCCTAAATTTTTCAATGTCATCCGGGTTTTGTAAACTTTCTAAATTCTAAGTGTTTTTCAAAATTTAAAAGCTTTATGTTTTTGACTAAGTGTTTTTCAAAAGTAAAGCAAGAGCAAAAGCATTTGCACCAAAAAAAACTTTTTACACTTAGACAAATTTTGAGAAAGTTTTGCAATAATTTTTGAAAAGGTGCTTTTTACACTTAGAAAATTTTCAAAAACTTTCTTGCAAGCTTCAAAAGCTTTCTTGCAAGCTTCTCACACTTAAAAAATTTCAAAAAGATACACTTAAAAAAAATTTGCTTGAAAAATACTTTAAAGAAAATCTTATTACACTTTTGCTTTAAATAATTTCACTTAGAAACATTTGCCAAAAACATTTTCCAAAAAGAAACATTTCAAAAGAGTTTAGCTCAGACAAATTTTGTTTACTAAGGAAAATTTTCTTTAGGAATATTTTCAAGATAAGTGCACTAAGAAAATTTTTGGAAATCCTTCAGAAATTTTTGGAAGTACTTTGAAGATGCTTAGAACAATTTTAAAGCACTTAGAAACATAAAACAAACATTTGAAGTACTTAGAAATATTTAGGAAAAATTTAGAGTACTTTAGCAAAAATATTATTTTTAAGCACTTAGAAATACTTAGCTTTTTGTGAAATGGATTTTTTAAGCACTTAGAAATACTTAGCTTTTTGAGAAAATGATAAAAAAATTGGAAAAAATTTAAAAATTTTAAAAATTTTCTCACTTTTCTTTCTCTCCCCCATTGCATATATCAGAAAACTATTGTAATTCATTTTTGAATTAGAGCTAGTTAAACAAATTGGAACTCCGTATTGAACCAACTCTAGTGAATTTCAGCAAGCAATAGAAGAGGACCAAACCAATTTAAACTGATCTTGTTCGAGTCTTGTCTAACCCAGTTAGCTACTTACTAACTATTATAAACATTAGCTTTCGCTAGGGTTAGTCAAGTTAAGTGATCTGATCATGTTAGATTTTCTAAGCTTGACACTTAACCTGATTGCTGTTCAACTTGTATTTATTGCCCCAATTACTGCAGATGCACTGACTTAAAGCATCTTGAATCAAGGCATAGACCTAAGCATCTCAACTCAGTCTAGGTTATCATTCATAAGTACCCTAAGGTGCTTGTGAGATGCTGGCTTCTAGATCTATAGGTGCATGCATTTCTAGGGTTAGGGCCTAAGCTAAGTCCATTTGCAAAAAAACCCTAGTTTTTAAAGGGGGTAGTTTTTGAAAGAAAACTAAGTCAAAAAATCATTTTAAATTTCAAAAACTTGATAAATGAAATGATAAATTTGCTAAATTTGAAAAAAAAAGTAAAAAAAATAGGAAAAGTTTTTAAGAAAATAATATAGATCAGTCCTATTCTACTAAGCACAACCCTAACTGCCTTCTTAGTAAGCTAAACTCAGACTCAGGTAAGGGTTTGGTAAAGATATCAGCTAAGTTGAATTTTGAGTCCACATGCTTAAGTACTATTTCACCCCTGGCTACATGATCCCTTACAAAATGATGTTTAGCTTCTATATGTTTTGTTCGGGAATGTTGAATTGGGGTTTTTAGTCAAGTTGATTGAACTAATGTTATCAATATAGACTTGGGTTTGGGTGTAGTCAAGCTGGAAGTCCTTAAGAGTGTGCATCATCTACAAAAGTTGTGCTACACATTCTCCTAAGGCAACATATTCTGCTTCTGTTGTGGACAGTGCTACGTAGTGTTGCTTTCTACTACACCGGCTGACTAGGCTATGTCTTAATAGTTGGCAACTTCTACTGGTACTTTTTCTATCTAATTTGCACCCAGCATAGTCAAAGTCAGAATATCCTGATAATTCAAAAGTGGAAGTCTTAGGATACCAAATCCCTACATGTAGGGTACCCTTAATGTACCTAAGTACTCATTTTAGAGTGGCTAAGTGGGATTCCTTAGCACAAGTTTGCTACCAAGCACACATTCCGACAGAAAATAAGATATTAGGTCTACTTGCAGTCAAGTAAAGTAGGCTACCAATCATGCTTCGGTATAGCTTAAGATTTACAGGCTTTCCTTCAGGGTCATTATCTATTTTGACATTTGTAGCCATAGGGGTACTTAAGCTTTTGGAATTATCCATTTTGAATTTCTTTATTAACTCTTTATCATACTTGGATTGGTGAACATAATTACCATCTCTAGTCTGTTTAATTTGTAATCCTAAGAAAAAGTTGAGCTCACCTACCAGGCTCATTTCGAAATCACTTTCCATTATATTTATAAATTCATTTAGAAAGTTAGAGTTGGTGGACCCAAAAATTATATCATCAACATAAATTTGTGCAATGAAAATATCTTTTTTTAAGGTTTTAACGAAAAGGGTAGAGTCAATTTAACCTTGGTTAAATTCCTTAGAAATTAGATAAGTTGATAAACGTTCATATTGTAGGACCGATGCACGTGAGAGGGGGGTGAATCACGTGACTTTTAAAATCTTCGTTATAGGATCAAAGTCGATAGAAAATTATACGATGCTTTGAAAAACGTGCACAACGGAAAAATTAAAACGAAAAGCAAAAGCGAAAAATAATAAACAATTACACGAGGAGTTTTACTTCATTCGGAGCCTTCGGCGACTCCTACTCGAAGACCCAGGCTCCTTGAGCCTTTCCTACGGGCAATCCACTAAAAACCTCTACCGGCAAACTCCCGGTAGAGTGATTCGAATAAAAGATTAGGTGGAAGTGTAACAACCCTACACTTCCCCTTTTAATAATTTAAGTGCTGACAGAACAAAAATTATGTTACCCAACACTTAGATTTATCTGAAACAGCTTGGGTGTTGGGAGCGATCTTTCGGCAGCAGTCGGACAGCGTCGAGTCAAAGCACAAACCGCAGCAAAGGAGCGTGGAAGCAAGAGAGTGCCAAAGCTTGAACCAGAATGAAAATTTTCTATTTCTTAGAGGGCTTGCTTGCTTCCTTTTATAGTGCCTCGATGCATGATCTTCTCAGCTCAAATTTTATCCATCAGCAAGAAGGAATAATTCAAATAAGATAACGTTTCTATCCTTTGCTTCACTTAAATAATTTAAATAAAATTTAATCTGAAAAGTTAACCAAGAGGTTTTATCCTCTTACCTCACCAAGGCTTTTTTTTTTGAAAAAAAATAATTCAAAATACAATTTTGTTAATAATTGAAAAAGAGAGATTTTATCTTTCTAGCTAGGCTTTACGTGAGAATTTTAAGCATTAATAGGAATAATTAGAAAATAACAATAAGATTTTATCATTAGTAGGAATAATTTTATTCTCCAAAAAAATAAGAAATACGAATAATTTAAATAAAAATTTATCCTCCACCGAGGCTTTAGATGAGGAATAAATTTATAAAATTAACCTACAAAATCTAATTAGTTCACATATCAAATAAATCCTGTAAAATAGAGTTAATGAATTTAGAGTTAATTAGACTCCGTCCAAACCTGGATAAGGATCTAACCAGGACTCAACCGAGGTCACCAAAATGGGCCTAAGTTGGACCGCGCCTACAGTCCTAAAATAGGACCCGTCCTCACTGGTTCGCTCCTCCAGTGACTTACCTTACTTACCTCGTGCAGCTCTACTCAACTTCTTAACCCACCAGGTCTTCCTGCCAAGGCTCAACCACCCTGGTCTTTTTGCCAAGTTTCAACCAACTTGGGCTTCAGCCAATTGTCAGGCCCCACGAACCCAACTGGACTTCCTGCCAGGACTCAACCACCCTGGACTTCAGCCTGGTGTCAGGTCCTAAGTCTTTCAACCCTGCACACTTAGTAAAGAGGTCAAAACTAAAAGCAAGCCTAACTTTAATCTATTTGTCATTCATCAAAATCCAAGTTTAACTATTAGTGCAAATTGCACCAACAATCTTCCCCTTTTTGATGCAATGACAACCTGGGTTAAAGTTAAAACATACCAGATAAAGCAATGAGTCCAAAAAGAATATGCAAATGACATGCTCTAAGATCTGGAATTTTTAATTTCTTTAAAATTTTAATTTCTAAAAATTTAACTTCTAACTTAACCCTTAAACCCTCCCCCTTTGGCATTCATCAAAACTAAGAAATAATAAGTGCACAAGCATCAGAAATAAACCAAGCATTCAAGTAATATGCCAGCCAAAAAAATACTTTGAGTATTTGGGGAAGAAAAAATGCTTAACAAGCATACTAAGTTTCTGAACTGATTCAGAGGGAGAAGTCAAGTTCTTAATTTAACACAAACAATCTTAGAGAATAAAGAAAATGACTAGGTGTAAATTTAAAAATGACTTTTCTAACACCATTTTCAAAAAAAAAACTTCCTTCAAAATATTAATCTTTTCCAAACCAATAAAGAATATCTCAAAGCGAATTAATGAAAAAGAGAAGATTTCTCCAAAATTTTCTTTTCAAAAGATCATTTAGAATATTTTCAGGATTAATTTGAGGAAAAAACTTTCAAGATAATTTTTTTTAACACAATATTTTAAAAGAAAAATTTGAACAATGATTTTAAGGATAGGTGAACCAACATTTTCAAAATTAATTTTTTTTTAACTAACATATTCGAAAGAGCACAAAAAGAGAAAGATTTTAACTTATGCTCACCTTCAACCAAGTAAGATTTTAACTTATAATTACTAAACAGTATAGATTCCCACTAATTGATTTTACTCCATGTGAGTCAAATAGGTCTAAGTGAATTAATTCAAGAATTGATTTAGTTTGAGTTTGATTAGTTGGTTTGTGAGTTGATCTAGTTTGTTTCCCTTGTTGACAAGCATTACATAAGGTTGTCTCAAAGTTAGGTAACTTTGGTAGGCCTCTAACTAAACCATTTAGTTTAGGTAATTTTCTGAAGTGAGTGTGTGAAAGTCTCCTATGCCATAGCCAAGTCTCATCCTTATGTGTTAAAAGACAATTTGCTAGGGGACGGGTTAACCTAATTTCATAGATGTTATTGTGTCTATGTCCTCTAAGTGTGATGTTTGGGTTGTCAGTGTGTTTGATCATACATTCATTGGACAAAAACCTAACCTTATACCCAGTGTCACACAATTGGCTGATACTTAGTAAATTGAAGTGAAAGTTTTCAACAAGTAAGACATTTTTAATTATAAAATTAAACTCAAGTTCAATGTTACCTAGGCCAATTACCTTAAGATACCGTTGTTTCCAAACACAACTGTCCCTAGACTTTTGTACTTGAGTTTTGTAAACTTGGTGGGATCCCCAGTCATATGTCTGGAGCACCCACTGTCGATAATCCACTTATTTTTCTACAGTTAAGTAGGAAATTTTTAGAATTTAGTTTAAGTTTTTAATGAGTTAAAGGAATGATTTAAAGAAACTTAAGAAATTTGAACCCCAAAAAAAACTTAAGAAGTTTAAAAATTTGAATTTAAAAAGCTTAGGAGAATTTGAATTTTGAAAAACCTTAAGAAATTGAAGACTTGAAGTTTTGAAAAAGTTAAGGAATTTAAAAGATTTAAGGAATTTAAAATTTGAATTTTGAACAACTTTAAAAAAAACTTAAGGAATTTGAAATTTTGAATTTTGAACAACTTTGAAAAATATGAATTAAAAAAAACTTAAGAGTTTTGAATTTCGAGAAACATTAAGAAATTTAAAAAATTTAAGATTCTGAATTTTAAATTTGAATTGGTTAATTTGAATTTTAAATTTTGAACTTGTTAATTTGAATTTTGAATTTTGAATTCATTATTTTGAATTTTGAATTTTGAATTCATTAATTTGAATTTTGAATTTGTTAATTTGAATTTTGAATTTTGAATTTGTTAAATTGAATTTGTTAATTTGAATTTTGAATTTTGATTTTGTTAATTTGAATTTTGAATTTTGAATTCGTTAATTTGAATTTTGAATTTGTTAATTTGAATTTTGAATTTTGAATTGTTAAATTGAATTTGAATTTGAATTTTGAATTTTGAATTTGTTAATTTGAATTTTGAGGTTTGAGTTTAGTTGTCCTTATTCATCTCACTTGATCTAAGTTGTCAATCAAAGGGATCCTATGATTTGTGTGAGATAAGTTTGAGTTTGATTTATAAAAGTTAATCTGACCTTTTGTTAGATTCAGGTTTGACAAGAAGCAGTTTAAAAGTATACTTCCATAATTGGTTTCCAGGCCGTGGCGAGGCACAGAGGTCTTCTTTGGCCGAAGCCTTATTGGATCAACAACCACTTTCTAGGCAAAACCGCTTAAGGAAGTTGTACTTTTATCCTACCTATTGAAACTCCTTGGTCTAACTAGTCTAGGATGTGGCGGGGTAGCTCCGGCTAGTTCCACTGGGCTAAGAAGACCAAATAAAGGACACCTTCCCTTACATGACTCCTTAGATCAGCTTCCCTAATGTACTATCAGCTCGCCCTACCCTAGTACTGAGTAGGTCAAGTGTCAGACTAACTTTTGAAATTAGTCCTAGGTACCCAGACGGGTAAAGGGTGACTTTGAGGTGCCAACTAATTTGGTGTCTCCCCCTAAATTATAGGTAGGGTGTTTAGGGTCAATGTAATGAATGTCCTTCTTGGGGACATAGTATTGGTTCTGCCCTACTTGCTTTGTTAGGTAAGCTTTCGGGACCCATGCTTTTCGTCGGTTTTCACGTGGGTGGACAAATGAGATAAATGATTTTTGGGTCGATCCTGATTTATATCCTATCCCAGATTTATTGTACACGCCCTTTTGAGATCCAAGAATAAGGTCAAGATTCTTGGACCGGGCGGGTTGTAAAAGTTGTTAGTAAGTCCTTAAGGTTTTGAACTTCACCCTTTAGGGTGGAGTTATCATTTTTCAGTTCAATTGTTCTTTCATTTTGAGTTGATTCAGTTAAGGTTTTGGTATTAATTAATTGCTCCTTAAGGTCTTGATTTTCCTTAAGGAGCTGGTCATTCCTAGATTCAGATGCAAACAAATTTTTATTTAAAACAGAGATAATCTTTAAAAACTTTTTATTAATTGAATCTAAGTATACCTTAGTCGAGCCATCCGAAAAGAGTCCGATCTCTTGGCTCGACTCGTATTCGGAATCTTCGTCGCTTTCCGAGTCCAATCCATGTCCGGTTGCCATTAGCGCAAGGTAACTTGAATTTTTTGGTGGTTCATTATCGGAGTCGTCCGAGCTCTCGTCCCAGGTGGCTTGTAAAGCCTTCTTCTTCTTGTTCTTCTTGGGTTGGTCCTCCTTTTTATAGGGACATTCATGTTTGAAGTGCCCCTTTCTGTTGCAACTGAAGCAGGTCATTTTTCTTTTACCTTCATTGCTGATGGGCTTCATTATCTTTTGGAGGTCCCTTTTTGAAAACATGTTCTTCTTTTTGGCAAAGACTTTTCTGTAGCGACCCGCCTTCTCTACCTTAGACGGATCGTTACTTTCTCTACTTCTCGACTCTAATGCACGACTAAGAATGCGGAACTTTTTTTTTTCTTTTAAATCCATCTAGGGATGATATTCTAACTCTAATAGTCATGCATGATACAATGGCACGCTTCTTTTCATTTGTAGCACTTCTCTGCATTGGTACCAGTCGACTGCGATCTAACCAGTCGACTGGTATCGGCCACAGAAAGTTTCTGGGCGCGGCACCAGTCGACTGGCCTCTTGGCAGTCGACTGATGCATCGAACAGAAGCTACTGTTCGATAGGGCAGTCGACTGATACTGAACCAGTCGACTGGCACGCCTAAAAATCTGAAATTCAGATTCGAAACCTTGTCTCAATGGTCCACCAAACTTATAGTTTCAAGTCATACAAAGACACAACACCATTTCTATACTCTATACTAGTTTCCTAAACATTTTAGCCAATCCAAACAACTTCATAAACTTGAAATTAGGACTTTTGCGGAAGTAATTAAGCTATGAAAATCTATATGAACTTTAAACTAGAGTTTTGTACCAAACTTCACTCCTATGCATTCATAACACCAAAACACATGTTCTAAATATTTCTAAAGCATTGTGGAATGTGTATGCAACTTTTCTAAGCATGTTTAAGCAATAAAACTTGATTCGAAGGGAAACTGCCAATATCTTGGCACATGCATCAAATAGCTCCATCAAGTATTAATATTCAAAACTACTCACATTCATACTCATCCAATGCAATCATAAGGACATGTATGCTAAATAAAATGACATGGAATCTTTACTCATGGTTTTAAGATATACAAAATATCTAAAACGCAAATACTTGGATAAATGCTATAAGATCTAACTTAAACTAAGACTTTATGATAAATGCACTTTAAGTCCTTCATTCATCTTGTCCCAAGGACCTCTCCAAGGTCAGCCACCACACACACGTCACTCAGCACCGCCTTGTCGCCTTCCTTCAGAATTGCTTGCCTTTACCTTTACCTACAGCAAGAGGAAATGCAACTAATAAGCAAAAGCTTAGTAAGTACTATCTAGCTCACAAAATCTCGAAATGTGCAAGCATGCTTTTTAAAACAATGTGAAATCACATGAGATACTTTTATGCTTAAAAGAAACACTAAAACAACATGTATAACTCAAGACATGCATACTAAAGCACTAATAAGTCTTAACTTACTTGTTCTTGGCTTAACTTGAAACTTTAGTAATTCTTTGACTTTTAAATCTTTCTTTAACTTTTAGAAAACTTTCTTAAACTTTAGAAAAACTTTGCTAAAGCATATACTTGAAAATAATATCTCACTTGGATCCACTTAAGACGTAAGTACCATCTTATGCGCGTTCCCTAAAAGGTTGGGGTAGCGAGCCACCAATCCTAATAGAGCAGACCTTGGTCTACCAGGGCCAAGACCTTGGAATTGGACACCTGGATTTCTTTAACGACGCCCTTGGACGCCGGGTACTGGCCTTAGAAAATAAAATAGTTTTTCTTTCTTTTCTTTCTTATCTTTAAATGCCTTGGCATTTTAACGAGCCCCTTGTGTGCCCAAATCCCTAAGTCTTGACTTTTGGGGATTTCTTAAGGCCTTGGCCTTTTCTTTTCTTATCTTTATCTTCTCTTTTCTTTTCTCATAACTTTTCTTAGACCCTAACCTCATATAGGGTACTTAATCAAACTTATACAAGCATGGATCAACCTAGGATTACATGCAAAATCATAAACTTTAAGGAAAATTGCATTTTAACTTTCTAACGGGAAAATCTTGCGGAAAACCGCCTCTTACTGCAGGTGAGCAGTACTTACCTTGATATCTTGGACTTACAACCAAGAACGGCGTCGGAGGTTCCGGAGAAACTCGGAGTCTTGGAGATTTCTTCGCGCTCACGCGTTCCTCTCGTCGTGGAGATTCCGAATATCAGAAAATCTCTCGGAGGAGAGCCTTGGCCGGCCACCGGAGGAGAGCCCTAGGGCTTGGTGTGTTTTCGCCCAAGAGAGGAGGAGGGACGGCGTGAGGGTTTGGGTGAAGAAAATAAAACTTCTCTCCTTAATTATCTATTTATACTTATGGGGACGAATTTACCTAATTATATCTTATCTATTGTTTCGCTCAATCTGTTTCAATAAAACAAACCAGCGCAGCTGGTCCGCCCACTCGTCTCTCATAGCGTAGGTGAAGGGTTCGAATCCCACCTACGTGATTTTTTTGTTTATAACCCTTTTTGCCACTTTCGTTTACGGAAAAATTCTATAAAAATATCCATAAATTTGGAATAAATTCTAAGATATTTCTAAAATTAGTTTCGAGAATTTTCGGGCGTTACAATCCCCCATACCTTATAAAAAGTTCATCCTCGAACTTAGAATAATTCTGGATATCTTTCTCTCATGCTGTCCTCACGTTCCCAAGTAGCCTCTTCATGCTGTTGATTCTGCCAGATGACCTTCACTAGTGGCATTTCTTTGTTTCTTAATCTTTTAACTGCTTTGTCCACTATCTGTGTCGGTCTGCTCTCATAGCTAAGATCTTCTTGGATCTGTACTGACTAAGGCTGAATCACTTGGCTAGGGTCGTGAATACACTTCTTTAGCATAGAGACATGAAAGGTACTGTGGATAGCTGACATATCCTCTGGCAAGTCCAGCTCATAGGCTACCTTCCCAACTCTCTTTATAATCTTGTAGGGTCCTATGTAGCGAGGACTCAGCTTGCCCTTTTTGCCAAATCTCATCACTCCCTTCATAGGAGCGACCTTGAGAAATACTGAATCTCCAACTTGGAATCCAAGTGGCCTACGGCGTGTGTCAACATAACTTTTCTGTCTACTCTGGGCAGTCTCAATCCTCGGGCGGATCATCTGGATAGCCTGAGTGGTCTCATCTATAAGCTCAATCTGGCTGCCTAGTCCTGACTCCATCTCTTTCTTCTCACCAGCTTCTTGCAAACATATGGGTGATTTGCATTTCCTGCCATATAGTGCCTCATAAGGCGCCATCCTTATGGTGGCCTGATAGCTATTGTTGTAGGCAAACTCAGCTAAGCACAGAAATTTGCACCAACTACCTTTAAAGTCCAACGCACAAGCCCTGAGCATGTCTTCTAAAATCTGATTTACTCTCTCTGTTTGTCCATCTGTCTGGGGATAGAAAGCTGTGCTGAACTGAAGTCTGGTGCCTAGGGCGTCCTGAACACACCTCCAAAAATGGGAGATGAACCGCCCATCTCTGTCAGACACGATCGACCTCGGAACTCCGTGAAGCCTGATCACTTCTTTCACGTACAGCTGTGCTAATTGCTCTACCGAATGTGATAACTTGATGGCTAGGAAGTGGGCAGACTTGGTCAATCTGTCCACTATCACCCATATTGCATCGTGTCCATGGGTGGTCCTTGGGAGACCTGTGATAAAATCCATGGATATCTCTTCCCACTTCCACTCTGGAATGGGAAGAGGCTGCAGAACTCCTCCTGGTCTCTGGTGCTCTGCTTTGACTCTCTGGCAGGTCAAGCAGGTACTGATATATCTGGCCACGTCTCGCTTGAGTCCAGACCACCAGAATCTTTTCTTCAAATCTTGGTACATCTTGGTAGAACCTGGATGCATAGAGTACGGGGTACTGTGGGCTTCTTCTAAGATGCTCTTTCTCAGTTCCTCATCATTGGGGACGCAAAGGCGGTCTCCAAGATAGAGGATGCCACTGTCTGATACTCGAAACTCTGAACTTTCTGCCTCTTGGATCTCCTGCTTGATCTTCTGGATCTCTGGGTCTTGACTTTGCTTTCTTTGTATATCCACAAGCAGGGTTGACTCTAGAGTCAATGCAGAAAGTTGCCCAATTATTACCTCGACTCCAAAATCCTTTATCTCTTTCTGAAGTGGTAGAGACAGTGATGATAGGGACATCAGTGCCGCACAGGATTTTTTGCTCAGTGCATCTGCCACTTTATTAGCTTTACCTGGGTGGTAGAGGATTTCACAGTCATAATCTTTGACCAACTCTAGCCACCTGCGCTGCCTCATATTCAGATCCTTTTGAGTGAAGAAGTACTTCAAACTCTGATGGTCTGTGAAGATTCTGCACTGCACTCCATACAGGTAGTGTCTCCAGAGCTTCAGTGCAAAAACCACAGCTGCTAGCTCAAGGTCATGAGTAGGGTAATTCTTCTCATAGTCCTTAAGCTGTCTGGAGGCATATGCTATTACTTTACCGTCTTGCATGAGGACAGCTCCAAGGCCCATCTTGGATGCATCACTGTAGATGTCAAAGGCCTTGTCACTCTCTGGGACAGTCGGGATGGGAGCACTAGTCAATCTTTTCTTCAGTTCTAGGAAGCTGTGCTCGCATTTATCTGACCACTCAAACTTCTGATTCTTTCTGGTCAGGGCTGTGAGTGGAGAGGCTATTCTGGAAAAGTCCTCCACAAATTTTCTGTAATATCCTGCCAGGCCTAAGAAACTCCTGATTTCACTGGCATTCTTGGGTTTACACCAGTTGCTGACTGCTTCTATCTTGGCTGGATCAACTTGAATGCCTTCTTTGGATACAATGTGACCTAGGAAGGTCACCTGATCTAGCCAAAACTCACACTTTGAGAACTTTGCATAGAGCTTCTCCTGCTGAAGGATCTGCCGCACTATCCTCAAGTGTGTAGCATGGTCCTCTGGAGTCTGTGAGTATATGAGAATATCATCAATAATTACAATGACGAATTTATCGAGATACTCCCTGAAGATGTGGTTCATCAGCTCCATGAAGACTGCTGGAGCATTGGTTACTCCAAAAGGCATCACTACACATTCGTAGTGGCCGTATCTTGTCCTAAAGGCTGTCCTGGGGATGTCACTTTCTTTAACCTTTAGCTGATGATACCCAGAACGTAAGTCTATCTTGGAGAACACTGTGGCACCTCTCAACTGATCGAATAGGTCATCAATTCTAGGAAGAGGGTACTTGTTCTTGATAGTTACCTTGTTCAGAGCTCTGTAGTCTATGCACAGGCGCATAGACCCATCCTTTTTCTTGACGAAAAGTACAGGAGCTCCCCAGGGTGAATGACTCGGGCGGATGAAGCCCTTGTCTAGTAGCTCCTGGAGTTGCTCTTGTAATTCTTTCAGCTCTGCAGGAGGCATACGATATGGGGCTTTTGAGACCGGACCGGTACCTGGCACCAGCTCAATCTCGAATTCCACCTCCCTGTTGGGCGGTAGCCCAGGTAGTTCTTCTAGGAACACTTCTGGATATTCGCAGACTACCCGTACATCCTCCTGCCTGAGTTCTTTCTTTGCTTCTGAGTCCATTACGTGTGCAAGAAAACCAGCACACCCTTGTTCTAGCATCTGGTGGGCTGCCAAGGCTGAGAGGAATTTCTGAGTCTTCCTCTTTGGGGCTCCTTGAAATTCGAATGGTGGTTCTCCTTCTGGGCTGAAAACCACCTTCCTTCTACGGCAGTCCACTGAAGCGTTGTACTTACTGAGGAAATCCATGCCCAGTATGATGTCGAAGTCTTGCATCGCAAGGACTATCAGATCGACATATAGCTCTCGGGCTGAAATCTTGATTGGCACAGCCCGGAGCCGCTGGGTGGATTCCATGATTTCCCCTGAAGGGAGAGTTGTCAGGAATCTGGACTCCCAACTCCTCACTAGTCTGGGGTCGGTGTGTCCCGCTGTTCACGTTGAGTGCTATTTCAGGGTTCAGCATGCGGAGCATCAGTCTGACTCGCTCCTTCTCTGTGCTGACTAGCTCTGGGCAGAGGCGAGCTAGTCTGTTGAACTTCGTGACTGCTTCTCCCACTGGCAGGTTACCTTGTCTGAACTCCATGAAGTCCTCGTAGTGCTTGTTGGTAACCCGCATGTGGAAGAACTCCTCATAGAACTCTTGCTCGAAATCTGTCCAGCTCATCTGGTTGACTATCCTCTTACTCTTGACTCGCTCCCACCACATACGAGCGTCTCCATTTAGGCAGAAGGAGGCACATTTGACCTTCTCGACTTCTGGCCAGTCAAGAAGCTCCATTGTGCTCTCTAAAGTCTTGAACCAAGCCTGGGCATCCCAGGGCTCAGTCGTGCCTGAGAAGCTTTCGGGTTTCAGCCTCTGCCACTGGACGAGGTATGCTTCTTGTCTTCGGTTCACGGCAGGGGTCTCCTGTGTGACTGGTGGAACTTCAGCCACCACTGGAGTTTCCATTCCTGCTGTGGGTGGTGTAGGGGGCTCTGGGTGCTGATTTGCCATCAGTGTGGCGATGGTCTTCTGTTGCTCTGAAATCTGAGCTTGCATTTGAGCAATGACTGCCATCAGGTTTGGCTGTTCTGTGCCAGGCTCATTGTTATCTTGAACTGGAGTTCTGTTCCTTGCATTAGGAGCTCGGCCTCTTCTTGCCATCTAATAATGCATAAGGGAACAAGAATCACCACTATATTTCTAGGTATAGAATTTGTTTTCTTACTTAATAACCTAATATCCATTCTAGGGATTAAACATGATTCCGTGATACTAAGGTATTAAACATGCTTCCTTGTTCTATGCACATATGAGTAAGTACTTAAGCATTTCTCTATACTGCAATTAAATAAAGGAGCAATAGAAAAACTGAAACTTAAAACTTTCTTACTTGAAGACGGCAAGGTTGATGCTGATGTGTGTGTGATGCTGGAGAATGGGAACTGCTCTGATACCACCTGTAGCGACCCGCCTTCTCTACCTTAGACGGTCCGCTACTTTATCTACTTCTCGACTCTAATGCACGACTAAGAATGCGGAACTTCTTTTTTTTTCTTTTAAATCCATCTAGGGATGATATTCTAACTCTAATAGTCATGCATGATACAATGGCACGCTTCTTTTCATTTGTAGCACTTCTCTGCATTGGTACCAGTCGACTGCGATCTAACCAGTCGACTGGTATCGGCCACAGAAAGTTTCTGGGCGCGGCACCAGTCGACTGGCCTCTTGGCAGTCGACTGATGCATCGAACAGAAGCTACTGTTCGATAGGGCAGTCGACTGATACTGAACCAGTCGACTGGGACGCCTGAAAATCTGAAATTCAGATTCGAAACCTTGTCTCAATGGTCCCCCAAACTTATAGTTTCAAGCCATACAAAGACACAACACCATTTCTATACTCTATACTAGTTTCCTAAACATTTTAGCCAATCCAAACAACTTCATAAACTTGAAATTAGGACTTTTGCGGAAGTAATTAAGCTATGAAAATCTATATGAACTTTAAACTAGAGTTTTGTACCAAACTTCACTCCTATGCATTCATAACACCAAAACACATGTTCTAAACATTTCTAAAGCATTGTGGAATGTGTATGCAACTTTTCTAAGCATGTTTAAGCAATAAAACTTAATTCGAAGGG
This sequence comes from Boesenbergia rotunda, assembly GCA_024364735.1. Taxonomy (NCBI): domain Eukaryota; kingdom Viridiplantae; phylum Streptophyta; class Magnoliopsida; order Zingiberales; family Zingiberaceae; genus Boesenbergia; species Boesenbergia rotunda. The sequence continues at coordinate 849,507 of JAGFNQ010000655.1, forward strand.
AAACTGCCAATATCTTGGCGCATGCATCAAATAGCTCCATCAAGTATTAATATTCAAAACTACTCACATTCATACTCATCCAATGCAATCATAAGGACATGTATGCTAAATAAAATGACATGGAATCTTTACTCATAGTTTTAAGATATACAAAATATCTAAAACGCAAATACTTGGATAACTGCTATAAGATCTAACTTAAACTAAGATTTTATGATAAATGCACTTTAAGTCCTTCATTCATCTTGTCCCAAGGACCTCTCCAAGGTCAGCCACCACACACACGTCACTCAGCACCGCCTTGTCGCCTTCCTTCAGAATTGCTTGCCTTTACCTTTACCTACAGCAAAAGGAAATGCAACTAATAAGCAAAAGCTTAGTAAGTACTATCTAGCTCACAAAATCTCGAAATGTGCAAGCATACTTTTTAAAACAATGTGAAATCACATGAGATACTTTTATGCTTAAAAGAAACACTAAAACAACATGTATAACTCAAGACATGCATACTAAAGCACTAATAAGTCTTAACTTACTTGTTCTTGGCTTAACTTGAAACTTTAGTAATTCTTTGACTTTTAAATCTTTCTTTAACTTTTAGAAAACTTTCTTAAACTTTAGAAAAACTTTGCTAAAGCATATACTTGAAAATAATATCTCACTTGGATCCACTTAAGACGTATGTACCATCTTATGTGCGTTCCCTAAAAGGTTGGGGTAGCGAGCCACCAATCCTAATAGAGCAGACCTTGGTCTACCAGGGCCAAGACCTTAGAATTGGACACCTGGATTTCTTTAACGACGCCCTTGGACGCCGGGTACTGGCCTTAGAAAATAAAATAGCTTTTCTTTCTTTTCTTTCTTATCTTTAAATGCCTTGGCATTTTAACGAGCCCCTTGTGTGCCCAAATCCCTAAGTCTTGACTTTTGGGGATTTCTTAAGGCCTTGGCCTTTTCTTTTCTTATCTTTATCTTCTCTTTTCTTTTCTCATAACTTTTCTTAGACCCTAACCTCATATAGGGTACTTAATCAAACTTATACAAGCATGGATCAACCTAGGATTATATACAAAATCATAAACTTTAAGGAAAATTGCATTTTAACTTTCTAACGGGAAAATCTTGTGGAAAACCGCCTCTTACTGCAGGTGAGCAGTACTTACCTTGATATCTTGGACTTACAACCAAGAACGGCGTCGGAGGTTCCGGAGAAACTCGGAGTCTTGGAGATTTCTTCGCGCTCACGCGTTCCTCTCGTCGTGGGGATTCCGAATATCGGAAAATCTCTCGGAGGAGAGCCTTGGCCGGCCACCGGAGGAGAGCCCTAGGGCTTGGTGTGTTTTCGCCCAAGAGAGGAGGAGGGACGGCGTGAGGGTTTGGGTGAAGAAAATAAAACTTCTCTCCTTAATTATTTATTTATACTTATGGGGACGAATTTACCTAATTATACCTTATTTATTGTTTCGCTCAATCTGTTTCAACAAAACAAACCAACGCAGCTAGTCCGCCCACTCGTCTCTCACAGCGTAGGTGAAGGGTTCGAATCCCACCTACGCGATTTTTTTGTTTATAACCCTTTTTGCCACTTTCGTTTACGGAAAAATTCTATAAAAATATCCGTAAATTTGGAATAAATTCTAAGATATTTCTAAAATTAGTTTCGATAATTTTCGGGCGTTACATTTTCTTACCAAGTTTACCATATGCTCCTCGTCGTCTGAGTCTGACTCTAGTTCTTCTTCGGATTCTTCTTGAATATTCTTCTTCGACTTGACCTTTCTTGAAGAATCTGCAAACAAAGCAAACCCTTTCTCGGCCTTGGCGTTAGTTTGTTCATGCAACTCTAATTCACAAAACAGTTCATCTAAATTTATTTTGGAAAGATTCCTAGAGATTTTATAAGCATCTACAATGGATGCCCATAATGAATTTCTAGGAAAGGCATTTAGTGCATACCTTATAATGTCTCTATTTTCTTGTTTGTGCCCAATCAGGTGGAGTCCATTTAGTATTTCCTTGATCCGAGCGTGAAGTTGACTTGCAGATTCTCCTTCCTGCATTTTCATATTAAACAATTTATTTAAAAGCAAATCCCTTTTTGTTACCTTTGCATCAGTAGTGCCTTCATGCAATTCAATTAGTTTATCCCAAAGTTCTTTTGCTGATTCGGTTGGTCCGATTCTGTTCAGCTCTTCTTTGGTTAGTCCGCACTGGAGGGTGTTCTGTGCTTTGAACTCGATCTGAGCTTTTTTCTTCATTTCCAGGTTCCATCTATCGGGCTTCAGTGGCGCCTTGTTTCCCTCGTCCATTGGTGGTTCGTAGCCAATTTGCACCGCGAACCATTGATCCATATCGGTTTTAAGATACACTTCCATTCTCCGCTTCCAGTAGGGGAAATCTTCCCCGTTGAAGAGCGGAGGACGAGCAGTGTTGTAACCTTCACTCTGGGCCATCTGTGACTTACAAAACAAACAACAAAACTCGTTCCAAGACTAAGTCTTGGATTAGTGGTGTGGTACGAAAAAAAAGAATAAGTGAAGAGCGACTCGAAATAGTGTCGCACCAAATTCGAGTAAAACTGAACGAACAAAAGAAAAAGATCCAAATTTAAGCAACAATACTTAATTTAGATTGTGCAACGAAAAACACAAAATGCGAAAAACTGGATCTCCCCCGGCTCTTACGGTGGTTGCACCGATTCAGAGCGTACCAAGGCTCTGATACCACTTGTAGGACCGATGCACGTGAGAGGGGGGTGAATCACGTGACTTTTAAATCTTCGTTATAGGATCAAAGTCGATAGAAAATTATACGATGCTTTGAAAAACGTGCACAACGGAAAAATTAAAACGAACAGCGAAAGCGAAAAATAATAAACAATTACACGAGGAGTTTTACTTCGTTCGGAGCCTTCGGTCACTCCTACTCGAAGACCCAGGCTCCTTGAGCCTTTCTTGCGGGCAATCCACTAAAAACCTCTACTGGCAAACTCCCGGTAGAGTGATTCGAATACAAGATTAGGTGGAAGTGTAACAACCCTACACTTCCCCTTTTAATAATTTAAGTGCAGACAGAACAAAAATTATGTTACCCAACACTTAGATTTATCTAAAACAGCTTGGGTGTTGGGAGCGATCTTCCGGCAGCGGTCGGACAGCGTCGAGTCAAAGCACAAACCGCAGCAAAGGAGCGTGGAAGCAAGAGAGTGCCAAAGCTTGAACCAGAATGAAAATTTTCTATTTCTTAGAGGGCTTGCTTGCTTCCTTTTATAGTGCCTCGATGCATGATCTTCTCAGCTCAAATTTTATCCATCAGCAAGAAGGAATAATTCAAACAAGATAACGTTTCTATCCTTTGCTTCACTTAAATAATTTAAATAAAATTTAATCTGAAAAGTTAACCAAGAGGTTTTATCCTCTTACCTCACCAAGGCTTTTTTTTTGAAAAAAAAATAATTCAAAATACAATTTTGTTAATAATTGAAAAAGAGAGATTTTATCCTTCTAGCTAGGCTTCACGTGAGAATTTTAAGCATTAATAGGAATAATTAGAAAATAACAATAAGATTTTATCATTAGTAGGAATAATTTTATTCTCCAAAAAAATAAGAAATACGAATAATTTAAATGAAAATTTATCCTCCACCGAGGCTTTAGATGAGGAATAAATTTATAAAATTAACCTACAAAATCTAATTAGTTCACATATCAAATAAATCCTGTAAAATAGAGTTAATGAATTTAGAGTTAATTAGACTCCGTCCAAACCTGGATAAGGATCTAACCAGGACTCAACCGAGGTCACCAAAATGGGCCTAAGTTGGACCGCGCCTACAGTCCTAAAATAGGACCCATCCTCACTGGTTCGCTCCTCCAGTGACTTACCTTACTTACCTCGTGCAGCTCTACTCAACTTCTTAACCCACCAGGTCTTCCTGCCAAGGCTCAACCACCCTGGTCTTTTTGCCAAGTTTCAACCAACTTGGGCTTCAGCCAATTGTCAGGCCCCACGAACCCAATTGGACTTCCTGCCAGGACTCAACCACCTTGGACTTCAGCCTGGTGTCAGGTCCTAAGTCTTTCAACCCTGCACACTTAGTAAAGAGGTCAAAACTAAAAGCAAGCCTAACTTTAACCTATTTGTCATTCATCAAAATCCAAGTTTAACTATTAGTGCAAATTGCACCAACACATACCATGCCCTAGGTGCTTTTTTCAAGCCATAAAGTACTTTTCTAAGTTTAAAAACATAGTCAGGTTTTTCTAGGTCCTCAAATCCTGGGGGTTGTCCTACATAAACTTCTTCTTTAATAAACCCGTTTAAGAAGGCAGACTTGACATCCATCTGATATAGCTTGAACTCTCTATGGGCTGCAAAGGTTAACAACATTCTAATTGACTCAAGTCTGGCTACAGGGGCATAGGTTTCATCGTAGTCTAACCCTTCGACCTGACTAAACCCTTTAGCTACTAACCGGGCGTTATTTCTGACTATTTTCCCTTGATCATTTAATTTATTTCTGAACACCCACTTAGTATCTATAACAGACTTACCCTCAGGATTAGGTACTAGTTCCCATACTTGGTTTCTTTCAAATTGGGCTAACTCCTCTTGCATAGCTATGATCCAATCAGGGTCAGGTAGGGCTTCCTCTATAGTCCTAGGTTCAATTTTTGAAATTAATGCGATCTGACTAAGATTTCTATAGGAAGACCTAGTTCTGACTCCTAAGGTTGGATCACCCATAATTTGATCAGAGGGGTGACTGAGTCTGGGTTTCTTGGTTCTTCTAGTACTAGGTTCAGCCTCAGGTCCGGCTGGATGGTTTGGTTCAGTGTTTGGTTCAACTACTTGGGTCGGTTCAGTTATTGGTTCAATTGAGACCTCAGTAGTTAGTTCAAGAGTTAGTTCATTTAGAGGTTCAACCAGTGGTTCAATTGTTGGTTCAGTGTCTTCCTGATCAATATTTGATTGGTTCAACTTTTGATTACCAGTTTTTGGTTCAATTTCCTCATCAAAAATTAAGTTAGTAGTTTCTTCAATTTTGTGAGTTTGTTTATTATAAACCCTATAGGCCCTACTAGTTGTTGAATATCCTAAGAAGATCACTGGGGTTGACTTGGATTGAAACTTACCTACGTAGTCCTTAGTGTTCAAGATATGGGCTTTGCACCCAAAGACTCTTAGGTAGTGTAGGTTAGGCAGTCTATGATAATATAGTTCATAAGGAGTTTTATTATGTCTTTTGTTAATTAGAATCCTGTTTTGGATGTAACATGTCATACTTACTGCTTCCCAAAATTGGTTAGCTAGGTTAAATTCATTCAACATGGATCTAGCGGCTTCCTGAAGGGTTCTATTTTTCCTCTCCACTATCCTATTTTGTTGGGTGTTCTAGGACAGGAAAACTCATGAATATACTCATTTATTTTGCAAAATTCCTCAAACCTTTGATTTTCAAATTATCCCCCGTGATCACTTCTAAGTCTTTTGATTTTAGTATCATTTTGGTTTTTAATTATTTTACATAAGTCAATAAATAGATATAAGGTTTCATCCTTAGTTTTTAGGAACCTAACCCAGGTAATCCTAGAGTAATAATCGATAATTACTAAGCAGTACCGATTCCTGCTTAGTGACTTATCTCCATGTGAATCGAATAGGTCAAGGTGCAGGAGCTCAAGTGAGGTTTGGGTTAAGTCTGATTGAATTGGTTTGTGAGTATACTTAGTTTGTTTGCCTTGGTTGCATGAGTTACATATTGTGTTTTCAAAATTCTTAATTTTTAGTACACCATTAATTAAACCAAGTTGGGTAATTTTAGAAATTAGTTTAACATGAGTGTGACTTAATCTCCTATGGCAGAGGTTGGATTCTTCTAATTGAGTCAAAAAACATTTTGGTACTAAAGGTAAATTAATAGTATAAACATTGTTTTTCCTAGTACCCTTAAGCATAACTTTTGAGTCTCGAAGATTTCTAATCAGGCTGTCAAAGTTGGTGAATTAACTACGTAGCCAGTATCGCATAGTTGACTTATACTAAGCAAATTGAACTTAAAATTTTCAACCAAGAGTACTTAATTTCTTAATCATAAAATCAGACTTGAGTTCAATGTTACCTGACCCAATGACTTTGAGTGTAGCATTGTTGTCAAATGCTACTGAGCCTAGGTTCTTGAACTTGATTTTGTGAATTTCAATTTGTCTCTAGTCATGTGTCTGGATCATCCACTATCTAACATCCATTGGTCCAAATCTTTATGTTCTTATACATAAAGTATTTAATGATTTGGATCCAATTAGAGTTAGGGATAACTTAAATTGACTTTCACAACCTAGTCTGTCTCACCCAGTCTAGTGTTATCAATCACGTTAACCTTATGGGTTTTGTGAGACTGGTTTTCAAAAATAAAGATTTTAATTTTCAAAGGCATGGTTAATTTTGAAAGACATTGACTTAATTTTGAAAAACTTATAAGGTTAAATTTATTGATTTTTTAAAAAATGTGTTGAATCTAAGATTAATTGAAATTTGTGTTAGATTCAAATTTAACAAGTAGTAAAGTGAATTTGATTTTCAGTAATTGGCTTCCAGGTCTTGGCGAGGCACTAGGCCTTCTTTGGTCTTAGCCTTATCGGAGCATCAACCCTTTCCTTGACAAAGCCTTTTACTGAAAATTTATCTTCATGTTACTTCTTGAAAGATTTTGGTCTAACTAGTTTGGGTCTTGGATCGGTAGCTTCGGATAGTTCCACCAGACTAAACAGACCAAGTAGGATATACTTGACCTTATTAGAGGGGCTTCCCTAACGTACTATCATCTCACCTCCACACAATTCTATGTTCAAATTTCAACTTAATCATTTGTCTTTAATCTAACCAATCCTAAGTCTAAGCATGGTAGGATTGCAAAAAAAAAAAAACAAGCAAGCAAGCAAGTGAAAAACAATTATCTTGTTATGAATATGGTCTTTATACTGGCTCCCCTTGGACTGAAGCCTTGATAAGGACTACTTGGCAAGATGTGAATCTTGTTCTTGGGGATCCAATATTGGTTTGGTCCAGCCGGTTTATTTAAACACAGCTTGGGGACCCATGCTTGGACTTGGGTTCTAGATTGGTTCAATACAGAGTAATATGATCGTTGTCTCGACTTAATTCGATAGCCTAATCCGGATTGGTTAAAAACAGACTTCTGCTTTCCAAGGATCATGTCAAGACCCTTGGAACCCGAAGTGAACCGTTCTAAGGCTACTCTGAGCTCCTTGACTTGAGTTTTCAAGGAGGAATTCTCTTCCTCAAGCTTTTGAACTTGAGTTGAGGTTCCTTCTTGAATTTGCTCGGTCAAGGATCTTGTGTCGGCATCCTCTTTCAGGCGTTTTACTTCCTGTCGGAGGGACTCAACCCGGATTTTTGATTTTGCTAAGTTACGAGACAAATAAGAGATTAATTTAGATAGTTCATATTCCGAGTAACCTCTTACCGTGATTTGTCCATTCTCCGAGATTGTGAGTCTTCCATAGTCTAGTTCTAATTCTGATCCGGAGTCAACGTTTTCTGAGGCAGTTTGGGCCAGGAGATTCGCGTGTGGGACTTCTTCTTCTTCTTCGGAAGAGGATTCATCCTAGGTGGCTTGGAGAGCTTCTTTCTTCGCACCTTCTTTGTTTTCATCAGATTGGGGCACTCTGACTTGAAGTGTCCCTTTTTGTTGCATTCATAGCAAGTAACGTTAGTCTTGCTCTTCGAGCTTGTTGAAGGTTCTGCTGGATCTTCCTTTCTTCGGCTTGACTTTTTCTTGCTCGTCTCATACTTAAGTTCCTTGTAGTAATCTCGAGCTACCTGAACCAACTTAGGTCGATCCCCTTCACTCTCTTCTGATTCTGAGTTTGAGTCAGACTCGGGTGCTGGTTGAGTCTTCTTCTTGGCAGCATTCCCTTGAGATTTACCAGCAACAAAAGCTATACCTTTCTCGATCAATGTAGTGTTAGTCTATTCATGCAGTTCTAGTTCAGAAAAGAGTTTGTCTAATTTGATTTCAGATAAGTTTCTTGAAACATTGTAGGCATCTACCATAGATGCCCACAGTGAGTTTCTCAGAAAAGAATTAAGCGTATACCCTATTAGGTCACGGTTTTCAACCATGTGACCTATCATGTGCAGCCCGTTCATCAACTACTAGATTCTGGCGTGGAGTTGTTAGTGATATGAGAGAAGTGTCCTAAGGCAATCGCCTTATGATTGTAATCATTTATTTTAATAAATGAATATTCACTATTTGAGTATACATGTTTGTGTATTTGATTGAGATCTTAAACTCATTTACTGAATGTCCGCAATACAATTCACAGCATGAGAGAATTTGTGATGAATTCACAACTAGTGATTATCTCTACATGTGCAATTGTGAAGTATTGAAATTGTCCCTAGTCGATGAATTGATAAATACGGACACTATCAATTCTGTTGAGACTAGCATGGGTTATTCTCTAATCAGCTGATTCTCACTGGCTGGTGACATTGAGATGTCCGGAGATAAACATGAATGCTAGTTAAGGGAACTAGTTCATTGGAGTGACTGGCTGTAAAACTTCATATGGTAGTCTGCATATAGATATGCCAGTGAAGTTTTTACTGCAGCTTAAGTGTGATGTTCATTTGACTTGCGGTGTTCAAGTCATCTTGGTCATGGAGACTTATACTTTGACATCTTAAGCAAGCGTCTCCAAGGAGGTGTGGACCCAGGATGATTGGGTATAAGCCGAAGTGCCCGAAGATGTTTGAACAGCCTACAAAGAATTCACCACTACTTGCGAGGAGATGTATACCCGAGGCCTATCGTCGGATTATTACTCGAAGTCTCTGGCCAGAGCATGACATGTTCAGAGTATGAATCTCTTAAATACATGAGAGTAATTAGAATCCGTAGGACGAGAAAACGTTACTTGGGCTAGGTGTGACGTAGTCAGCCTAGTGGGGACTGACACACATAAACCATGTCCTAAACCAAGTGGGTATAAGATGGTGAAGGGAATGGGGCACGATTCATTATAGCTGCTGAAGGGTTTCAAAATTGTTTCTGAGGTCAACCGTTGATCATTCGATTAATTGGGGATCATGATGTACTACTAGGTGCCACTCATGATCGTTCCATAATTGATTAATTATAGACGACCAACATAAATCGAAAGCCTATTTAGTCACACGCATTACGAGTAATCCGAGGGATTTAAAACGAGTTGAAAATTGGATTTTCCAATCAAGATAGATTAAGTTTGGTTAAGCCAAACGATAAGTCGAATCTGAATTTTTCAGAGATGCATCGGAAGCGTAAAATGGCTAAGTCTTTTGAAGACTTAATAGATGAATTAAATAAGTTTAATTCATTGGGGCTTGGCTTGGATGGGCCGGCCAAAGAGGGCCTCCATCCTCTTTGCTTGGCCGGCCACAACAAAGGGAGAGAACCAAGTTTTTGGTTCAATTTATAAAATAAACCAAGTATGGTTTGTTTTATAAAATTATGGATGATATAAATTTTTATATAATAAACCAAGGTTTGGTTTATTTTTCATGGAAATTAAAATGAACCATGGATTGGTTTATTTTATAAAATCAATCATGGATTGATTTACCATGATATGGAAATTTATTCCATAAGAGAGAATATTTTTATCATAAATTAAATTATGATTGTAACCATTATATAATATCAAACTTGGCATGATGGAATAAGTTATTCCATATTTGAGAGGCTTGATGGTTGAGAGGCCACTATATAAAGGACCCAAGGCAAGGCTTGGGTGTGAAAAAGAAGAGATGAAGGCATAGGCTTTCTTCCTCTCTTTCTCTCCTTCTCTTCTCCCCTTCTTGCCGTGCGCCAACCAGCCCCAAGAAGGAGCATCAGCCGGCCGCCCCTGCCCTTTCCCTGCCGACCACCACCTGCTGCCGGAGAAGGAAGCTCCGGCCATCTCTTGGCCAGAAGAAGGTGCTGCCCGAATTAGAGTTTGCCGCAAAGATCTTTTTACTGCAAGCCTCTTCTTTTGCTTCGCCGGAATTTTGATTCCGGCCATCCTTTTGTGGTTAGTCTTCTGACTTCTCTCTTGGTTTTTCTTGTCGCATTCTCGGAGAATCTAGTAGTTCTCAGAAACACAAAACTCGTGGCTTTGTGAAGTCATCCCGAAGATACTCGGCGTGGACGCGAATAGAGGCGTAGCTTCCAAGGGACGCTTACGGTTGGATCTCGTCCCTTCCTTCGAGTTACGCGAGGTAATACGTAAATTAGTTTATGTTTCTGCAAAATTTCATATATATGATCATGTCTACACAAGATAAAATTGCATGCTTAGATGTGTGGTTAAATTATTTAGAGAAATTATTTATGCTAAACCTTCCGCTGCACGTAATTAATTTTGAAATTACGAACCCGCATCGATGTCAACATGCACCCGGTCCCAACAGGAGTTGGATTGCAGTCCCACTGTCGTGCATCTTGATTGTATCGAGTCTGTTCAGTAACAGATCTCTTTTGCTGATCCTTGTGTCGGAAGTGCCTTCATGCAGCTCGATCAGCTTGTTCCAAAGCTCCTTCGCGCTGTTGAAGGGTCCCACCCGGTTCAGCTCCTCCTTGGTTAAGCCGCATTACAAAGTTTGGGTTGGCTTTGCATCGGCCTCGATTTTCTTCTTTAGTGGGTCGTCCCACTCGGAATAATGTTGCACCACAACTTGTGCATTTTTGAGATTTTCCAGCCCAGACTGGATGATTATCCACATGTCCACCTTAGTTTTCAGGTAGACTTCCATCCTACTTTTCTAGTAGGAGAAGTCTTCTCCACTGAAAAGAGGAGGTCTGGCAGTGCTCTACCACTCTTGCATGGCCATTGAATTTTTTTGGAAAAAAGAATAAACAAAACTTATCCCAAGACTAGGTCTTGGATTAGCAGTGTGGGAAAAAAACTATTAATAACGGAAAAAGATCAAGTGGTATTGCACCAACCTCGATTAACGAGAAAATTTGGACGAAAGAGAAGAAAAAGAAAATTTTAAAATTCGTAAAATCCGAAAAAAATCTCAAACTGGTGGTTGCACCATGTTTGAGCCACCGGCTCTAATACCACTTGTTGGATCGAAGTAAATCGATAGAGGGGAGGGGGTGAATATCGATCGAAAAATTTCGGACAATTAAGAGAAATTACGTGCGGAAAGAGGAAAACAAAGTCGCTAACACCGTTTGTTTTATTTGGTTCAGAGTCGCGGTTGACTCCTACTCCAAGGCCCACGGTCCTTGACCGTTTACGATGAGCAATTCTATATTCGAAGAATGTTTACAATTTGGACTACAGATATAGAATTAAAAAGAAAGTTACAACACTTAAGAAATTTAAGCTGTTACCAACGACCGAAGTGGATGGAATTTCGGAGCAGCGGGTCGTGGTCGACACTTAAATCTCGAGTGTAGAGCGTGTCGGAGCATAGCGCTTGAGCGAAAGTATTGAGAGCGAGATTTGCAAGTTGTACTGAAGCCTTGAGGGGAACCCCCTTTTATATTGGTCGCATGGGCGCCTGTGTTGAAGGGGGTGCCTACACGTGGCCTCTTCTGCGAGAACTCCTATCTGCAGACTCGGCCATCGCTTATCCCTTCAACTGGGGTGCCTGAGCTGACTGGGGCACCTGTGTTAACATAGGCGCCTAGCTTGATTTGGTCCAAAGGCTTTCGTGGCAGTTTACTTCGATGGATTGGTTTTGGCCTTGCACTGGGGCGCCTGTATCCACACAGGAGCCTAGACCAGTGAGGCTCCTCCTTCGAATGAGGCGGCTGAGCTGCAGAAACACCGTCCCTTCGTTTCCTGCAACCAGGGTTAGTTCCAATCACAAGAAACAAATATATTAAACATTTTTTACAGCCTAAGCTATCTTGGTTCTGACATTGGGTCTCCCAAATGGAACCCTAGGTCGAACCGACGCATAATGTTCCCTCTTACGGAGAATGCGTCCTCACCTACTCCTCTCGGGAGAATTTACCTTTTTTCCAACTGGCTCCTTGATGGACCCGAGATAGACTATCACGAATTGTGGGACCATCAGAATTTAGAATATTTATAAAATGCTGGAAACCCTTTTTGCAATCAAAGAATAAGAATTTAGTAAAGGGGTCACAGGTCGTATTTTTCCTAGGGACTAGTTGAGAGTTTGTTTGATTCGAGCTTGTATTTATGTGTCGTTTGTGAATTTTGGGTTTCGAATGTGATTTGGGTTTGGGGTGCAATTTAGAATTAAAACACAATGAGAATGAAGGAAAACTCAATCATGGAACTTAACCAAAGTGAATGCAATTGATAGCTCGATCAATGGGAAACCGGATTAACCAAGGGAACTTAACCACATTTGGAACCCAATTCTGATACTGATTTGCTAAACAAATTGCTAGGCAAATGAATAAAAGTAGTGCAGGAAATTTTCAGCAGCAAGCAGGCTTAAGTCAAATGCTATCTATAAAATTCAGCAATCAACTTTAGACAAATACAACACCAGTTAGCTACAAAATCAAGAAGCAAACAAATGCAACAAGTTATTATGCAGAAAGGAAGCTGCTGTGCCTAAAGTGATACTAACTTCCGGAATGAAGCTGATCAAGTCAAATTGAAACTAACCAGTTCACTTGGAAGACAACACTCTTAGTGAAATGCTTTGGATGAATGAAGGGAAAAACTCAAAATTGGGAACAGCTATTCAGAAATGAGTCTGGATGTAAACAATCTGTTATTAAGTAAGAAAATTGAAACACAATTTAGCTATGATAAGATGATGTGCAAGAAACAAGCTGATACAAAGTTCAGAGGTAGCAAGCTGTAGTTGGAGTTGTTCCTTGATGCAAAGAGCAGGTCTACAACTGGTGTGAAGCCAAGAAAACAAGAAACATCAAACCGATTGTAAATTTCAGAAACAAAGGAATGCAGAAACAGAAATTCGGAACCCAGCTGATGTGCAGAAACATTTGATGCAGAGATGAAATCTGAAAACTTCATACATTGGATGCAGAACTTCAATAACTGATTAAATGCAGAAGCTAATGAATGCAAGCTGAATTCGAGCACAAGGTACACTAAAAGGTATATTAATTTGGACTCAAGTCAGTGCTGAGACTGACTTGATTCTCTTGCAGAAATGCAGCTAACAAAACTTCGCAGTAATAAAACTGCAACTATCGATTTGTAGAAATACATTCAGACTTCCAAAAACTAAACACAGGGATGCAGCAACAATTTAATTGCAAGGGTTGAATGAGTAATCTGAGTTCGATTGCACTACAGATTGAGAATTTCAGAAAATTAACTGATTTGCAGAAATAGGGATACGCAAACCTGAATCCTACTGCAGAAATCGAAAACTGAAAACAAGGGATAGCTGAATTCCGAAACATAATATGAATTGCTATGCAAATAAAATAATCCGTAAAGTAAATTCAGAAGATGAAGACTAAGCTATCTTGATACGCAATTCAGAAAACTACTAAACTTGAAGATTGAACCCTAATTTAAGCTGGAACAATGCATTAAACGAAGTTAACGAATCTGAAACAAAAACAGAAACGAAACTAAAGCAGTAATGGAAATTACAGCTACAAACGGAATTTAACTAAAACTAAGCCTCAATCTCTCATCTCAGCTCAAGAAATCCTTGCTGTCACTCAAGGAGGAGCCTCGAATTGTGAAAGAATCGATCCATACAAGAAAACTAGTCAGCTGTACAAAATTTAGAAACGACATGGCAGAAATGAAATCTACTGCTAATAACTGAAAGTTCGCTAATTAAACTAAACCCCAATCCTTCTCCTTACTGTCACTCAAGGATGAGCATCGAATTGAGGTGGTCGTGCCTCGGATTGAAGAAATTTTGCAAACGAAACGAAGAAAAACGATGAAGAAGGCACTGTGCGGTGAAGACGCGACGAGGAGAAAGCTGCGGGTGAATCTGATTAAATACTTAGCATTGGACGGTTCAGATTGATTTGAGAAAATCCAACGGCTGATCTTCATCCGATCTGAACCAACTTTTGATGATGTTGATCAAGGGTCAGGATCTACCTTGTGGTAGCTCGGATCCTCCAGATTTACAACGGATGGTCCAGATCAACCTAATCTTTGAATGGACGATCTAGAGCCCTCCGAGCTTGATCCAACGGTTGATTGAGCTCTGATTGGGATGAAACCTTCAGATCTTGATCAGAGTGCTTGATCAACCCTAACCCTAGCTCGGATTGCTTCAGATGGTCCCGGATGGCTTAGATCTAGCCGCTTTTGAATCGGATGGCCCAGATTAATCCGAAACTTGATAACTCGATCTCGGTCCACTTCCGACTCAAGTTTGACCCAGTATGCCCTAGGTCCTTGAACCTTTCATGCCTACAAAAATAGATCAAAAATTTAGTGGCCAAATAATCCAATTTTGTAAAGATTTGCAATTAAGTCCAAAATAAAGGTAAGTTCTAAAACCTAGGATAAATTCACAATTAAGCAAGAAAAACATGGGTCAAACATGGATTTTGACATCTAAAATAATCAATAAAATGGTACTTATCAACTCCCCCACACTTAAGCTTGAGCGTCTCGCGAAACTACTAAGTATGTATCCTTTAGATTTTCTTAAGCATAATTAGAAGCAAATGAAAAGAAATTACCTAAGGTTGTCAATTCTCAAAAATCTAAGCTATATGGATTAGTATCTTGTCCTTAAATCAACAGCTTAGCCTTTTCATCCATCATGATTCATTGAGATGAAATTAACTCACTAGCCTTTCAAGGAAAATTTTGGTGGCTCTCTCCTTAAGTTCTAAGTAGATGATGAAAATGGAGCTCACTCAAACACACATGCTTCTTGCACTACCATAGGCTTGCTTATTGTCTACTCTCTACCATTATTCATGATCAGGATCAACATCTATAAAAATTTATTCAAACAAGGGAAAGACAAAGAAAATGGTAAGAAATGGAGTAAAAGTCACGGAAATAGAAAATTTGATGGAGTGGAGGACTTGGTTGCTCAAGAATGTTTCCAATGTACTTTCCTTCTCTTTATAGTCCTCTCGTGATATCAAAAGTGTGATGGAGTAAAACTTTTGCCTTGCCCTTCAAAAATTTGATGAAAAGACCTCTTTAGTTCCTTTGTGCCAATTTCCTTTTGCATGCCAATTTGTCTCTTTTCTTTTTTTTCTTTCTTTCTTGGTCAGCTACTGAAATTTCTTTCTTTCTTTCATTCTCTCTAGTAAAATCAGAATTATAGTGATGCAAGGCTTGGATTTGGATGAGATTAGCTCCACTGAATTCAATTATGCCAAGTCTTCAATTGCGTGCCATTTTGACTCCTTGTTGTCTTTTCTCTTTTTTTTTCTGCTTATATGGTCAGCTGCTGAAATTTCTTTCTTTGGTTTTCATTTTGCTCAATCTTGTTGTGCTCATGCTCCTCAAATCCTTGTTCAGAACTTGACTCCACTCCAACCTGCCGTGAGCTTCAAATACATTCCCTAGGGAAACCAATTCAGCCCTTAGTTGATACAAACTGCTTATATTCCTATCTTGCTGAATCATCAACAGCCCTTCATAGAATTTTTACAGCACTTTGCAGCTTGTTTCACCTTCAGCTTGTATCATCTAGCAGCTCCAAGTCAAACTTCCTCAGATTTCCAGCTTGTGATCAGCAGCTCAGATTCTTAGTTTTTGATTTTTCAGCTTTTGACCAGCCTTTATTCAACCTCAATTCAGACTTTCTAATTCCGCACAGCTACAATTGAGCTTCTAGCATATGGTTCTGAGTTTTTTGAACAAAATACAGCTGCAATTGTGAGTAATTCTGATCAAATCATGCTTCACAGAAAATTTTTCCTTGCTTTGGCACCAACTCTTTTTTTTTTCATTGCTTTTGGCGTGCCATTTATTTCATTTCAGATTGTTGTCTTGGCACAACGTCTTGGGTCTCCAATTGATGCTCAAGAATCTAAATGGTTCAATTGATTTCCATCCTTAACCACTTTTTCTTGCTCACTCTTGACAACAAACTCAACTCAAACTCATTCTTGCTCATGTATTTGTTGGATCGAGAAAACCGATAGAGGGGGGGTGAATATCGGTAAATTTTTGGATTTACGTAAAGAGCAATTGCACAGCGGAAGTTAAAAACACACAACGCAAACACGGGAGGTTTTACTTGGTTCGGAGCCTGTGTCGACTCCTACTCCAAGGCCCACGGTCGTTGACCGTTTACTTTGGGCAATTCTATATAGGCGCAAAACAGTTTACAATAATTTGATTAAAAAGAATTAAGTGTAGTAAACAAAACACGCTCTTCTTTACCGACGTCCGAAGTAGATCGAATTTCTCGGAGTAGCAGGACGTCGTCGGCTCGTGTTGGAAGGTTTCCGGAGCAAGTCGCGAGAGCAGAAGAGCTTTGAGGCGTTGAATGGAAGTGATGTTTCAAGGCTTGGGCGTTGGGTGCTATTTATAGCACCTAGGGGCGCCCTGGACGTCGGGGGCGCCCTGCCACGTGTCAGCCGATCCGGATTTAGCTCAGTCAACAGTTATCCAATCCGAATAGGGATAAGTTTGACTCTGGGGGTGCCCTGGTCGCAGAGGGCGCCTTGGCTGACTTCTTCCGCGCAGAAATCTCGGCTGTGGATAAAGATGAAGCTTCGCAGACCTGGGCCCAAGGCGCCTTGGCTGCTGAGGGCGCCCTGGCTGCTGAGGGCACCCTGGCTGCTGAGGGTGCCCTGCCCAGTAAGCAGCTGAAGCACTTTTTGCTTCACTTGGTTCTGGTTCACCTTGGGGGCGCCCTGGACACTCAGGGCGCCCTGCTCAGCTTCTGCCTCACTCCTTTGAGGCTCTCTGAGTTGCAGACACACGTTCCTTCGGTCCTGCATCCAGGGTTAGTCCAAAACACAATACAGCAATTAATTATTAGTTTATACAGCCTTAGCTGTCTTGGTTCTGACTTTGGTCTCCAAAATGGAGTCCTAGGTCGAACCGACGCCTACTGTTCCCTCTACGGGGAACGCGTCCTCACCTACTCCTCTCGAGAGAGTTTACCTGATGCCAACCGTTCCTCTGGTTGGACTTTTGCCTGACGGTCCTTTGTCAGGGCTTGGATGCCGAGCTGTCCTTCGCCCGGAGCCTAGCATTCCTTCGCTAGGGCTTGGATACTGGCTGTCCTTCGCCAGTTGCCTAGCAGTCCTTTGCTAGGGCTTCAGTCCCAGGCTGTCCTTCGCCTGGAGCCTAGCAGTCCTTCACTAGGGCTTGATACTGGCAGTCCTTCGCCAGTTGCCTAGCAATCCTTTGCTAGGGCTTTCTTTCCTGGCATTCCTTTGCTAGTGCCTAGCAGTCCTTCGCTAGGGCTTTTCCTGCACACTTGATTAACTTGTTAGAAAACAAGAAAGACTTAACTTTTGACCTATATTGCCATTATCAAAACACAGGTTTGACATAGGTGCATTCTGCACCAACAATCTCCCCCTTTTTGATTTATGGCAACCCTAGTTCAAAAAGTTATGTTTAAGCAAAACATGAAAAAGTTTTAAGTTTTGTTCCCTCCCCCTGGAAGGAATCTCCCCCTAGATTTTTCAAAAATTCTTGGGGTTTAAAAACTTTACTTGTAGTTGAAAATTTTTTGAAAATGTTAGCTTAAGTAGGAATTTCAGTTTTTATACAGTTTTGAAAAACTTAAGCTTTAGAGTACTTAAGAAAAAATTTTGAAAGCTTGAGTAAGAATCTTGCAGCTAGTGTACTTAGCAACATTTTAAAACTTGAGTAAGAATCCTTTGAAGGGCTAGAGTACTTAGCAACATTTTAAAACTTTTTAAGAAATTTTGAAACTAGAGTACTTAGGCAAAATTTTGAAAGCTTTAAGAACTTAAGTACTTCTTCAAAAAGTTTAAGCTTTTAACGAAAGGAAAAGTATGTTTTTGAACCTTTTTGAATAAAGGAAAAATTTTGAAAACTTTTGAAAGCTTAAGTATTTTTCAAGAAGTTTTGAAAAAAGTTCTGATAGCTTAAGTAATAATTTTGAAGGACTTGAATACTTGAATACTTAGCAAAATAAGCTACAGTTTTGAAGGACTTGAATACTTAGCAAAATTTTGAAGGCTTAGGTTTAAAAAACTTTTGAATACTTTTTGAATAAAGGATAGAATTACGAAAATAAAATTTTGAAAACTTTTTACTCTCTCCTTTCCTATCTCTCCCCCTTTGCCATATATCAAAACAAATAAATATAGCAGAGATAATGGAAATAAGTAAGATTTTTCTGTACTGAACCAAATCATAGTTAGACTTAACTAAATCAATCAATTTTCTTTGTAGGGACCTGTCTAACCCAATTAGATACTTACTAACTGTTATAAACAGTAGTTTTTGCTAGGGTTAGTCAAGTTAAGTGTTTCTGTTCAAGTTAGATTTTCTAAACTTGACACTTAACTTGATTGTTGTATAAGTTGTATTTAGTGCCCCAATTACTGCAGATGCACTGACTTAAAGCATCTTGAATTAAGGCAAAGACCTAAGCATCTCAACCCTTTCTAGGTTATCAATCAAAAGTACCCTAAGGTGCTTGTGAGATGCTGGCTTCTAAGTCTATAGGTGCATGCAGTTCTAGGGTTAGGGCCTAGGCTAAGTCCATTTTCGAAAAAGCCCTAATTTTTAAAGGGGGTAGTTTTGCAATAAAACTAAGTAAAAAAAATGAAAACTGATTTTGAAATTATGTAAAATAGTTTTTCAAAGATTAAGAAAATTTTTAAAACCAATTTTAAATCAAATCGAAAAAAAATAATCTATTCTACAGAGCACAATCCTAACTGCCTTCTTAGTGAGCTGAACTCAGACTCAGGTAGGGGCTTTGTGAATATATCAGTTAGGTTGGATTTAGAGTCAATATACTTAAGTACTATTTCACCCCTGGTTACATGGTCTCTTACAAAGTGATGTTTGACTTCTATATGTTTGGTTCTGGAGTGTTGGATTGGGTTCTTAGTTAAATTAATTGAACTTATATTGTCAATGAATACTTGAGTTTGGGTGTAGTTGAGCTGGAAGTCCTTAAGTGTGTGCATCATCCATAAAAGTTGAGCAACACACTCTCCCAATGCCACATACTTAGCTTCAGTTGTGGATAGAGCCACACAGTGTTGTTTTCTGCTGCACCAACTGACTAGACTCTGACCTAACAGTTGGCAGCTTCCACTTGTGCTCTTTTTATCTAATTTACAGCCAGCATAGTCAGAATCTGAGTATCCGGTTAAGGCAAAAGTTGAGGTCCTAGGATACCAAATCCCTACATTTAGGGTGCCCTTTACATATCTCAGTATTCTTTTTAGGGCTGCTAAGTGTGTTTCCTTAGAACAGGTTTGGTATCTAGCACACATCCCTACAGCAAACAAAATATCAGGTCTACTGGCTGTAAGGTACAGTAGGCTACCTATCATACTCCTATAGAGTTTAAGATCAACTGGTTTATCATCAGGGTCACTATCTATTTTTACATTAGTGGCCATGGGGGTACTAATACTTTTAGAGTTGTCCATTTTAAATTTCTTTATTAACTCTTTAGCATATTTGAATTGATGAACGTAGTTACCATCCCTAGTTTGTTTAATTTGTAAGCCTAGGAAAAAGGTAAGCTCACCAACTAAGCTCATTTCAAATTCATATTCCATTATCTTGACAAATTCTTTTAGAAAGTTGGTGTTGGTGGATCCAAAGATTATGTCATCTACGTAAATTTGGGCAATAAATATATCTTTTCCTAGGGTTTTAATAAATAATGTTGAGTCAATTTGGCCTTGTTTAAATTCTTTAGAAGTTAAATAGGTTGATAATCATTCATACCAGGCCCTAGGTGCTTGTTTTAACCCATATAGTGCTTTAGTTAGTTTGTAAACATAGTTTGGTTTGTCTAGGTCCTCAAACCCTGGGGGTTGTCCTACATAAACTTCTTCTTTTATAAATCCATTTAAAAAGGTTGACTTTACATCCATTTGATATCATAGCTATTTGACTAAGGTTCCTATAGGAAGACCTGGTCCTGACTCCTAGAGTTGGATCACCCACAATTTGATCGGTTGGGTGACTAAGTCTGGGTTTCTTGGTTCTCCTAGAGCTTGGTTCAGCCTCAGGTCCGGCTGGATGGTTTGTTTCGACTCTTTGGGCTGGTTGATTTGTTGGTTCAGTACTTGTTTCAGTTGACTCATTAATTGGTTCAATGGTTAACTCGTTTAAGTGTTCAATTAAGGGTTCATTATTTTCTTGGTCAGAGTGTGATGAAGTTAAATCTCGATTATTAGATGTTGAATTGATTTCTTCATCAAAAATTAAGTTTGTTGTTTCTTCAATTTTCTTAGTTTGTTTGTTATGAACTCTATAGGCTCTACTTGTGGTTGAGTATCCTAGGAAGATACCAGGGTTTGACTTGGATTGAAATTTTCCTAAATAGTCTTTGGTGTTTAGGATATGGACTTTACATCCAAAGACCCTTAGGTAATGTAAATTTGGTAGTCTATGGTAGTACAATTCATAGGGGGTATTGTTGTGTCGCTTGTTAATTAAAACCCTATTTTAGATATAACAGGTTGTACTAATTGCTTCTGCCCAAAATTGGTTTGCTAGATTAAATTCGTTGAGCATAGCCCTAGCGGCTTCTTGTAAGGTTCTATTCCTTCGCTCAACTATCCCATTTTGTTGGGGGGTTCTAGGACATGAAAAATTATGTAAATACCCATTTACTTTACAGAATTCTTCGAATCGTTGATTCTCAAATTCTCCCCCGTGATTACTCCTAAGTCTTTTTATTTTAGTGTCGTTTTGATTTTCAATTAGTTTATAGAATTCAACAAATAGGTTTAGTGTTTCATCTTTGGTTTTTAGGAACCTAACCCAGGTAAACCTAGAGTAATCATCAACTATTACTAAGCAGTATCGGTTCCTGCTTAGTGACTTGGCTCCATGTGAATCAAATAGGTCAAGGTGCAGGAGCTCAAGTGTAGTTTGAGTTAAGTCAGATTGAATAAGTTTGTGATTGGATTTGGTTTGTTTGCCTTGATTACATGATTCACATATTAGGTTTTCATTATTTTTGATTTTAGGGATACCTTTGATTAAGCCAAGTTGGGTAATTTTTGATATAGTTCTTACATTGGTATGACCTAATCTCCTATGCCAGAGGTTTGTTTGTTCTAATTGTGTTAACATACATTTGGGTATAAGGGGAAGATTTATAGTGTATACATTGTTTTTCCTAGTGCCCTTAAGTATGATTTCTGAGTCTTGTTCATTTCTAATCAGGCAGTTAGAATTGTTGAAAGTAACTATATAACCAGAATCACATAACTGACTTATGCTAAGCAAGTTAAAATTAAAGTTTTCAACCAATAGAACTTTCTTAATAATGAAATCATATTTAAGCTCAATATTACCTGACCCAATTACCTTGAGTGTAGCATTATTGCCAAATGCCACTGAGCCTAGGTTTTTGAGTTTGAGCTTGGTGAACTTCAATTTATCTCCAGTCATGTGTCTGGAGCAACCGCTATCCAACATCCATTGGTCCAAATCTTTATGTTCCTACGCATAAAGAATTTTCTTGATTTGGATCCAATTAGAATCAGGAATAGCTTAAATTGAGTTTCACTACCTAGTCTGTCTCACCCAATCTAGGGTTTTCAATCACGTTAACCTTATAGGTTTTGTGAGACATGTTTTGATGGTTAAAAGTTATTTTGAAAAGTTTGATTAATTTTGAAAACAATTAAATTTTAAAAACTTAATTAATTTTGAAAGCAATTAATTTTAACAAAAATGTTTAATTCTACAAATAACTGAAATTTTGTGTTAGATTCGAATTTGACAAAAAATTAATTTGAATTTAAAATTCAAAAATTGGCTTCCAGGTCTTGGCGAGGCACTAGGCCTTCTTTGGCCGTAGCCTTATGGGATCATCCACCCTTTCCTTGACAAAGCCTTTTAATGAAGTTTCATTTTCAAAATTATTCCTTGAAAAATTTCTGGTCTAACTAGTTTGGGTTTTGGATCGGTAGCTTCGGCTAGTTCCGCCAGTCTAAAGAGACCAAGTGAACTTGATCTTATTAGAATTGGTTTCCCCAACGTACTATCATCTCACCTCCACCCAATACTATGTTGTCAAGTTTCAGTTAAGTTTGTTCAGTCCTTAACTAACCATTTCTAAATCTAAGCATGGTAAATTGCAGGAATTTAAAATAAACAATCAAACAAGCAATTGCAATCAAGAATTAAAATTATTTATCTAATAATGAATATTGTTTTCAGTTTGGCTCCCCCTAGACTAAAGCCACGGTGATGATTAGGCAAGATGTGAATCTTGTCCTTAGGGATCCAATACAGATTTGATCCAGTCGGTTTGTTCAGGTATAGTTTAGGTACCCATGCCTGAATTTTACCTCTGCACTGATTCAGTACAGCAAGGTATGATCTTTGCCGAGATTTGGTTCTATAGCCCAATCCGGATCGATTTAGAACTGATTTCTATTTTCCAAGGATCATGTCAAGACCCTTGGAACCAGATGTAAATCGTTATAATGCTGATCTAAGATCCTTAACCTGAGTTTTCAGGGAGGAGTTTTCCTGTTCAAGTTTTTCAACTTGAGTAGGAGTTCCTTCCTGAACCTCCTTGGTTAAGGGTTTAGATTCAGCTCCCTCCTTCAGGAGTTTTACTTCCTGTCGGAGGGACTCGACTCGGAGTTTAGCTTTTGCCAAATCTCGAGAAAGAAAAGAAATTAAATCACTTAATTGCGATCTATTAAAACCTGTTACCTTAATTTCTCCGTCTTCTGTGAAGGTTAGCTCGCCGTCCTCTTGTTCTGTTTCTGACTCAGTCTCGACTTTATCTGAGGCGGTCAGAGCTAGGAGATTGGACTGGGGTGCCTCTTCTTCTTCTTCTGAGGACGATTCGTCCCAGGTTGCTTGGAGCGCCTTCTTCCGTCTTGTTTTCTTGGACTCCTTTAGATTTGGACATTCTGACTTGTAGTGGCCCTTTTTCTTGCACTCATAGCAGGTCACATTAGGCTTGTTCGCGGGTTCAGTTGGTTCGTCCTTTCTTCGGCCGGTTTTCCGTTTGTTGGTTCGGTTCTTCAGCTCCTTGTAATAGCTTCGAGCGAGCCGGACCAACTTAGTTTGATCTCCATCTTCTTCTTCTGAGTCTGAGTCTGAGTTAGACTCAGGTTCGGGTTCAGGCTTCTTCTTCGTTGTCCTTCCAGTTTTACCTGCAACGAAAGCAATACCTTTCTCGACCATATTGGTGTTAGTTTGTTCGTGCAGTTCTAGTTCAGAAAACAGTTCATCTAATTTTATTTTAGAAAGATCTCTAGAGACCTTGTACGCATCTACCATAGATGCCCACAAGGTACTTCTAGGGAAAGCGTTTAGGGCATACCTTATTAGGTCACGGTTTTCAACCTTGTGACCTATTGTGTGAAGACCGTTCATTACCTCTTGGATCCGTGCGTGGAGCTGGGCTGCTGTTTCGTTGTCCGCCATCTTGATGGTGTAGAGTTTGTTTAGTAGCAGATCCCTCTTGCTGATCCGAGTATCTGAAGTCCCTTCGTGTAGCTCGATCAGTTTTGTCCACAGCTCCTTTGCACTGTTGAAGGGGCCCACGCGGTTCAGCTCCTCTTTCATCAATCCGCATTGAAGAGTCTGAGTAGCTTTTGCGTCGGCTTCTATCTTTCGCTTTAGGGAGTTGTCCCATTCGGAGTAGTTCTGAGGAAGTCCATCAGCATTTCGGGGGATCTCCAGACCGGACTGGATAATGATCCACATGTCCACCTGAGTTTTCAGGTGGACCTCCATGCGGCTTTTCCAGTAGGAAAAGTCTTCTCCACTGAATAGTGGAGGTCTTGCGGTGCTGAATCCCTCTTGCATGGCCATTAAGACTGAAAGAGAAAACTTGAAAGATTTTCCAAGACTAGGTCTTGGATTAGCAGTGCTGGATAAAATAAATAACAAGGGGTGTTGCACTAACCTTGCTTAACAAGAAAAAATTGAATGAAATGTTTAACGAAAAATTCGTAAGTAAAAAAAAATAGAAAAATAAAACTCCGAAAAAAGAAATTTCAAACTGGTGGTTGCACCAGGTTTGAACTTCCCTGCTCTGATACCACTTGTTGGATCGAGAAAACCGATAGAGGGGGGTGAATATCGGTAAATTTTCGGATTTACGTAAAGAGCAATTGCACAGCGGAAGTTAAAAACACACAACGCAAACACGGGAGGTTTTACTTGGTTCGGAGCCTGTGTCGACTCCTACTCCAAGGCCCACGGTCGTTGACCGTTTACTTTGGGCAATTCTATATAGGCGCAAAACAGTTTACAATAATTTGATTAAAAAGAATTAAGTGCAGTAAACAAAACACGCTCTTCTTTACCGACGTCCGAAGTAGATCGAATTTCTCGGAGCAGCAGGACGTCGTCGGCTCGTGTTGGAAGGTTTCCGGAGCAAGTCGCGAGAGCAGAAGAGCTTTGAGGCGTTGAATGGAAGTGATGTTTCAAGGCTTGGGCGTTGGGTGCTATTTATAGCACCTAGGGGCGCCCTGGACGTCGGGGGCGCCCTGCCACGTGTCAGCCGATCCGGATTTAGCTCACTCAATAGTTATCCCATCCGAATAGGGATAAGTTTGACTCTGGGGGTGCCCTGGTCGCAGAGGCTGTGGATAAAGATGAAGCTTCGCAGACCTGGGCCCAAGGCGCCTTGGCTGCTGAGGGCGCCCTGGCTGCTGAGGGCGCCCTGCCCAGTAAGCAGCCGAATCCCTTTTTGCTTCACTTGGTTCTGGTTCACCTTGGGGGCGCCCTGGACACTCAGGGCGCCCTGCTCAGCTTCTGCCTCACTCCTTTGAGGCTCTCTGAGTTGCAGACACACGTTCCTTCGGTCCTGCATCCAGGGTTAGTCCAAAACACAATACAGCAATTAATTATTAGTTTATACAGCCTTAGCTGTCTTGGTTCTGACTTTGGTCTCCAAAATGGAGCCCTAGGTCGAGCCGACGCCTATTGTTCCCTCTACGGGGAACGCGTCCTCACCTACTCCTCTCGGGAGAGTTTACCTGATGCCAACCGTTCCTCTGGTTGGACTTTTGCCTGACGGTCCTTTGTCAGGGCTTGGATGCCGAGCTGTCCTTCGCCCGGAGCCTAGCATTCCTTCGCTAGGGCTTGGATACTGGCTGTCCTTCGCCAGTTGCCTAGCAATCCTTTGCTAGGGCTTCAGTCCCAGGCTGTCCTTCGCCTGGAGCCTAGCAGTCCTTCACTAGGACTTGATACTGGCAGTCCTTCGCCAGTTGCCTAGCAATCCTTTGCTAGGGCTTTCTTTCCTGGCATTCCTTTGCTAGTGCCTAGCAGTCCTTCGCTAGGGCTTTTCCTGCACACTTGATTAACTTGTTAGAAAACAAGAAAGACTTAACTTTTGACCTATGTTGCCATTATCAAAACACAGGTTTGACTTAGGTGCATTCTGCACCAACAGTATTTCTTTTTATCTCTCTTTTATTTTTTTTCTCACTGATGACTTCCTTCAGTCGGATTTGCAATGAAGAACAACTCATCTCCAATTCATAACTGAATTCTTCACTTGTTCTAGTTGCCAAGCTCAACTCAATTGGGCAAAATTTTTTTTTTTCGAATTGAAGTGCCTCCTTGATACTAAATCTTTCCAAAAAGCTAGTCACTCCACCACACTTAAATCTTTGTCCGTCTCGGGCAAAATAGCATTAAGAAACATCTCGAACAACAAGTCCATAGAAAAGTGAGGGTAAGAGTAGGAAATAAGTAAAGAAAAATGGAATGAACATGATTTTTGCCAAAATTGATATGGAAAGGTAAACAAAGTGATTAGCCTCTATAGATGTGATCCAATCATTGAAATATGATTTTGAAAGAACCTAAGCAAGTTCTAGAGTACAATAACATATGTGTGTCACAAATATAAGGCTAATTCTCACTAGGCAAAAATAATTCATCTCAAGTCATCAATTAAGAATCTAAAACCAAGTAGTACTCAAGCATCCAAGATTTCATCCATTAGCTCAAACCCTAAGTTTTAACAACCAAATTTAATTTATTTTCAAAAGACTCTAAAATGACATGAAGATAACCTAGAGGGATACATTTATTCCTAGTCATGAAAGAAAAAGTGACAAAAGAAATTATAAGGTATTTACAATGGCTCATATTCATTCTACTCTACTTAAGCATTTATTAGCAAGGACTCGATTTAAAGGAAAATTCTAGAAGGCATAAAAATGAAACATGCAATAAAAGAAAATACAAGAAAGAACAATCTCCCCTTTATTTCTGGCGGACGGAGTCTATCCAGAAGTAGCCTCCATCGTGGTAGTGGAGGAACATGGGTGGCTGAGAGAATGAAGGCTCCCCCACACTTGAACATTACAAAAATTTGCTCTGGTGGACGAAGGCGATTTAGGTACAATAGCCATTGAAGGAATGGAGTGCTTCGAATTAAAGTAAAATCTTCTCCTCCTTCTTTATGCCTTTTAGAAGTCCTTCCAGGAGGTTGAAGTCTGTTCAGTTGGAGCACCCACTCCTGAAGTCTTCTGGACCCTGCAAAATAATGTAATACCTCTCTCAAGCGTGCAAGGTCAGAAAGAAATGAAATAAATTCAGTCTCTGCATGAAATGTATCCAAAACTGCATCACATCCAATTAAATCAATTCTTGGTGCCTCAATAAATTTTTCACAATTATTTTCTACAAAAAATGCATCCAGAAATTCATCACAAACAAAGAAATCAATTTTTGGCACTTCAATAGAAATATCACAATTATTTTCTACCAAGGATGTATCAAGCAATGTGTCATAGCCAATAAAATCAATCTCAGATATCTCCATAAGTTTTTCACATTCAACCTCAGCATAAGATATAGCAAGAGATTCATCGCAATAAATAACATCAATTTCAGGCACTTCTAAAAATCTTTCACTATCCATATCCACAAAAGATGTATCAAGAGATTCATCATAACAAACAACATCAATTATAGGTGCCTCTAAAATTATTTCGCAATCCATATCCACAAGAGATGTATCAAATAATGCATTACAACCAATGAAATCAATTTTTGGTACCTCTATTGGATTTGCACAAACAATTTCTACACAAGGTATATCAATAAATTCATCATAACCAATAAAGTCAGCACTAGGTACCTCGCTGAATTTTTCTGAACAAAAAGGAGAAATACTTACCTGAGCGTGCTGAAGAATACCTGGAGGTTCTACAAGAGTAGATGTATCCATGGCCTCCTCCTGGTCAAGTACATTCTCAGGTTCAAGTTCTGGTGGACTCTCAACTAAAGCAGGTGATCCTTGGGTTCTTGCTTCCACCATGCAAGTCCCTACACTTTCTGGTTCATCCTCTGAATCTTGTGGTGGTCCCTGGGGCTTAGTGCAATCCCCTACACCTATGGAATCATCTCCTATGCATGCTTCTCCTGTAATATCTACAACAACAATATCAGAAAAATTAGGACCATCAATAATACTATCATCACAAAATAAAAAATGAGAATGGTCCTGTGGAGCTTTAGAATCTTCTTCTTGAGCTGAAAAATTTGGAAATGGATTTTGAGTGGGAATCTCCGGAGGAATGCATGCTGTCGGTGCCCTATTTTTGATGATTTCTTCTTTTTCTTCCACCAAATTTGCAAGATCACTTGAAGAAGAACTTGGCCATGTACTAGGGTCACCTTGAACTGATATAAAATCAACTCTGGGGCTCTCAGAATTAAGAGTATCTTGAGAATATAACTGTTCTGATCTTTGGGTTTTTATCTGATTCAAATCACTAGCCAATTGTCCCATTTGCCTTCTGAGGTTTTGAATTCTTTGTTGCACAATTTCCCCAAACCTTTGTTGTTGAGCCTCAATCTCTTGTTGGTCTTGAAAAGTAGCATAAGGTTGCTGAAGACCAAGAGTAGGCTGTGCATTCTGAAATGGAGACTGTGGGGGCTGATCAAATGGTTGCACAGGCTGATTAAACTGCTGAAAATTTGGTTCACAAGTTGGTGGAGATTGCTGAAAATTGTAGCCCTGGAATTCTTGGATCTGAGGTTGAAATTGTGGTGGTGAAAACTGAATTTGAGTGGGCTGAAAATTCTGGTTTTGAAATTGAAAATTTGGATCGTATGGCTGTGAATATTGAAGAGGTTGTTGAAAATTCTGTATAGGTTGGAATTCTTGCTGCCATGGCTGAGGTTGAGGCTGAAATTGATTATTACCCTGCTGAAAACTTAAATAAGGCTATTAGAAATCTTGGTTAAGATGCTAAAAATTTTGGAAAGGCTGAAAAAACTGATTTGGTTGCTGAAATTGCTGGAAAGGCTGAAATTGCTGTGGTGGCTGCTGTAATTGTTGTGGTTGCTGAAATTGGGGCTGAGGTGGCTGAAATGTAGGCTGAACCAGCCACTGGTAAGTAGATGAATGAGCTTTATGTTTTTGTTGGTATTCCAACACCTTACACCAACATTTCAACTCCATCAATGCCTCTTTTATTTCTGTACAGAACTCTAGTGAAAACATTTTGATCTTACAGCCCTGTCACAAATCAAACAAGAAAAATGGCAGCAACCGTATACAAAAGATAAAGCAAAATAAGATAGAATCAAATGATATGCCCAAAAGCACACAAGCAAAAATCAAACAAATCAACTAGTTGCTTCCCCGGCAATGGCGCCAAAAATTTGATGGACCCGAGATAGACTGTCACGAATTGTGGGACCATCAGAATTTAGAATATTTATAAAATGCTGGAAACCCTTTTTGCAATCAAAGAATAAGAATGTAGTAAAGGGGCCACAGGTCGTATTTTTCCAAGGGACTAGTTGAGAGTTTGTTTGATTCGAGCTTGTATTTATGTGTCGTTTGTGAATTTTGGGTTTCGAATGTGATTTGGGTTTGGGGTGCAATTTAGAATGAAAACACAATGAGAATGAAGGAAAACTTAACCATGGAACTTAACCAAAGTGAATGCAATTGATAGCTCGATCAATGGGAAACCGGATTAACCAAGGGAACTTAACCACATTTGGAACCCAATTCTGATACTGATTTGCAAAACAAATTGCTAGGCAAATGAATAAAAGTAGTGCAGGAAATTTTCAGCAGCAAGCAGGCTTAAGTCAAATGCTATCTATAAAATTCAGCAATCAACTTTAGACAAATACAACACCAGTTAGCTACAAAATCAAGAAGCAAACAAATGCAACAAGTTATTATGCAGAAAAGGAAGCTACTGTGCCTAAAGTGATACTAACTTCCGGAATGAAGCTGATCAAGTCAAATTGAAACTAACCAGTTCACTTGGAAGACAACACTCTTAGTGAAATGCTTTGGATGAATGAAGGGAAAAACTCAGAATTGGGAACAGCTATTCAGAAATGAGTCCGGATGTAAATAATCTGTTATTAAGTAAGAAAACTGAAACACAATTTAGCTATGATAAGCTGATGTGCAAGAAACAAGCTAATACAAAGTTCAGAGGTAGCAAGCTGCAGTTGGAGTTGTTCCTTGATGCAAAGAGCAGGTCTACAATTAGTGTGAAGCCAAGAAAACAAGAAACATCAAACCGATTGCAAATTTCAGAAACAAAGGAATGCAGAAATAGAAATTCGGAACCCAGCTGATGTGCAGAAACATTTGATGCAGAGATGAAATCTGAAAACTTCATACATTGGATGCAGAACTTCAATAACTGATTAAATGCAGAAGCTAATGAATGCAAGCTGAATTCGAGCACAAGGTACACTAAAAGGTATATTAATTTGGACTCAAGTCAGTGCTGAGACTGACTTGATTCTCTTGCAGAAATGCAGCTAACAAAACTTCGCAGTAATAAAACTGCAACTATCGATTTGTAGAAATACATTCAGACTTCCAAAAACTAAACACAGGGATGCAGCAACAATTTAATTGCAAGGGTTGAATGAGTAAGCTGAGTTCGATTGCACTACAGATTGAGAATTTCAGAAAATTAACTGATTTGCAGAAATAGGGATACGCAAACCTGAATCCTACTGCAGAAATCGAAAACTGAAAACAAGGGATAGCTGAATTCCGAAACTTAATATGAATTGCTATGCAAATGAAATAATCCGTAAAGTAAATTCAGAAGATGAAGACTAAGTTAGCTTGATACGCAATTCAGAAATCAGGAACTTGATACACAGCATTACAAACTGATACGCAAGCTAAAAACAAGAAGGAAATTGAAATTAAAAGCAATTATCCACTAAACAAGTTCCTAAACTACTAAACTTGAAGATTGAACCCTAATTTAAGCTGGAACAATGCATTAAACGAAGTTAACGAATCTGAAACAAAAACAGAAACGAAACTAAAGCAGTAATGGAAATTACAGCTACAAACGGAATTTAACTAAAACTAAGCCTCAATCTCTCATCTCAGCTCAAGAAATCCATGCTGTCACTCAAGGAGGAGCCTCAAATTGAGAAAGAATCGATCCATACAAGAAAACTAGTCAGCTGATACAAAATTCAGAAACGACATGGCAGAAATGAAATCTACTGCTAATAACTGAAAGTTCGCTAATTAAACTAAACCCCAATCCTTCTCCTTGCTGTCACTCAAGGATGAGCCTCGAATTGAGGTGGTCGTGCCTCGGATTGAAGAAATTTTGCAAAAGAAACGAAGAAAAATGATGAAGAAGGCACTGTGCGGTGAAGACGCGACGAGGAGAAAGCTGCGGGTGAATCTGATTAAATACTTAGCATTGGACGGTTTAGATTGATTTGAGGAAATCCAACGGCTGATCTTCATCCGATCTGAACCAACTTTTGATGATGTTGATCAAGGGTCAGGATCTGCCTCGTGGTAGCTCGGATACTCTATATTTGCAACGGATGGTCCAGATCAACCTAATCTTTGAATGGACGATCTAGAGCCCTCCGAGCTTGATCCAACGGTTGATTGAGCTCTGATTGGGATGAAACCTACAGATCATGATCAGAGTGCTTGATCAACCCTAACCCTAGCTCGGATTGCTTCAGATGGTCCCGGATGGCTTAGATCTAGCCGCTTTTGAATCGGATGGCCCAGATTAATCCAAAACTTGATAACTCGATCTGGGTCCACTTCCGACTCATGTTTGACCCAGTATGCCCTAGATCCTTGAACCTTTCATGCCTACAAAAATAGATCAAAAATTTAGTGGCCAAATAATCCAATTTTGTAAAGATTTGCAATTAAGTCCAAAATAAAGGTAAGTTCTAAAACCTAGGGTAAATTCACAATTAAGCAAGAAAAATATGGGTCAATCATGGATTTTGACATCTAAAATAATCAATAAAATGGTACTTATCACTCCTCCGGTTGGACTTTTGCCCAGCTTCACTCACCAGGTCTTCAGTGGCCAGTCCTCGACCAGGTCTTAGTGCCCAGCTTCACTCACCAGGTCTTATTGCCCAACCTTACGTCAGGACTTAGTTGCCCAGCCCGCGGCCAGGACTTAGTGACCAATTCAAAGAACCAGGACATAATGCCTAGTGTACCTAGGACTTTCCTGCACACTTAATAAGCTTGTTAGATCACAACTAACTCTTAACTTCTGAACCCTTTGCCATTATCAAAATATAGGTTCAACTTTGGCGGTTCCGGCACCAACACTGTGCACAACAGAAGCAGAATATGTTGGCCTAGGAGAATGTGTAGCACAACTTTTGTGGATGATGCACACTCTTAAGGACTTCCAGCTTGACTCCACCCAAACTCAAGTTTATATTAACAACATTAGTTCAATCAACTTGACTAAAAACCCAATTCAACATTCCCGAACAAAACATATAGAAGTTAAACATCATTTTGTACGGGATCATGTAACCAGGGGTGAAATAGTACTTAAACATGTGGTCTCAAAATCCAACTTAGATGATATCTTTACCAAACCCTTACCTGAGTCTGAGTTTAGCTTACTAAGAAGGTAGTTAGGGTTGTGCTTAGTAGAAAATGACTGATCTATATTGTTTTCTTAAAACTTTTCCTATTTTTCTTAATTTTTTCAAAAATTAGCAAATTTAACATTTCATTTATCAAGTTTTTGAAATTTAAAATGATTTTCCAACTTAGTTTTCTTTCAAAAACTACCCCTTCAAAACTAGGGTTTTTCGCAAATGGACTTAGCTTAGACCCTAACCCTAGAACTGCATGCACCTATAGATCTAGAAGCCAGCATCTCACAAGCACCTAAGGGTACTTATGAATGATATCCTAGACTAGGTTGAGATGCTTAGGTCTATGCCTTGATTCAAGATGCTTTAAGTCAGTGCATCTGCAGTAATTGGGGCAATAAATACAAGTTAAACAGCAATCAGGTTAAGTGTCAAGCTTAGAAAATCTAACTTGATCAGATCACTTTGTTGGATCGAGAAAACCGATAGAGGGGGGGGGTGAATATCGGAAAACTTTCGGATTTGAGTAAGAGTAGGTACGCAGCAGAAATTAAAAAACAAGACACAGAGACACAGTCGATTTACTTGGTTCGGAGCCTGTGTCGACTCCTACTCCAAGGCCCACGGTCGTTGACCGTTTACTTTGGGCAATTCTATATAGGCGCAAAACAAGTTTACAAATTTGATTACAAAAGTATGTGCAGTAAACTTAAATAGCTCTTTTTACCGACGTCCGAGGAAGATCGACTTTTTCGGAGCAGCAGGACGTCGTCGGCTCGAGTTGGAAGGATTCTGGGGCGTAGCGCGAGAGCAGAAGAGCGTAGAGTCGTTGTGTCAAAGTTGTTCTGGAAGGCTTGGGTGTTGGGTGCTATTTATAGCACCTAGGGGCGCCCTGGACGTCGGGGGCGCCCTGCCACGTGTCAGCGATCCGCACTTCGCTCGGTCAAGCTTTATCCCACCTAAATAGGGATGAGTTTTTACCTCTGGGGCGCCCTGGTCGCTGAGGGCGCCTTCATTGACGCGGTCTTCTCGGCTGGATAGAGTTGATCGGCCTTGCTGGCAAAGGCGCGAAGCGCCTTGGCACCTGAGGGCACCCTGGGCGCTCAGGGCGCCCTGGGCGCTCAGGGCGCCCTGGCTGCTGAGGGCGCCCTGGATACAGAGGGCGCCCCGGCCAGTGGTTAGCCGAACTCCTTTTTGCCTTACTTGTTTCTTGTTCACCTTGGAGGCGCCCTAGACACTCAGGGCGCCCTACTCAGCTGCTGCCTCACTCCTTTGAGGCTCTCTGAGCTGCAGACACACGTTCCTTTGGTCCTGCATCCAGGGTTAGTCCGAAAACAAAATAAAGCATTAATTTATACAACCAAAGCTGTCTTGGTTCTGACTTTGGTCTCCAAAATGGAGCCCTAGGTCGAACCGACGCCTACTGTTCCCTCGACGGGGAACGCGCCCTCACCTACTCCTCTTGGGAGAATGTACCTGATGCCAACCGCTCCTTTGGTTGGACTTTTGCCTGACGGTCCTTTGCCAGGTCTTGGATGCCGAGCTGTCCTTCGCCCGGTGCCTAGCATTCCTTCGCTAGGGCTTCAGTCCCAAGCTATCCTTTGCCTGGCGCCTAGCAGTCCTTCGCTAGGTCTTGGATGCTGGCAGTCCTTCGCCAGTTGCCTAGCAGTCCTTCGCCAGGTGCCTAGCAGTCCTTCGCTAGGGCTTGGATACTGGCAGTCCTTCGCTAGGTGTCTAGCAGCCCTTCGCTAGGGCTTGGATACTGGCAGTCCTTCGCCAGGTGCCTAGCAGTCCTTCGCTAGGGCTTTGATACTGGCAGTCCTTCGCCAGGTGCCTAGCAGTCCTTCGCTAGGGCTTTTTCTGCACACTCAGTGAACAACGTTAGATCACAAATAAACTTAACTTTGAATCCTTTGCCAATATCAAAAACCAGGTTCGATATGGTGCTTCCTGCACCAACACACTTAACTTGACTAACCCTAGTGAAAGCTACTGTTTATAACAGTTACTAAGTAGCTAACTGGGTTAGATATGACCCGAACAAGATCGGTTTAAATTGGTTTGTTACTCTTTTATTGCTTGCTGAAATTCACTAGAGTTGGTTCAATACGGAGTTCCAATTTGTTTAACTAGCTCTAATTCAAAAATGAATTACAATAGTTTTTTGATATATGACAAAGGGGGAGAGTAAGAAAAAAGAGAGAATTTTTTTTATCCTTTTCACAAAAAGCTAAGTATTTCTAAGTGCTTAAAAATAATGTTTTTGCTAAAGTACTTTAAATTTTTTCTAAATTTTTCTAAGTACTTTAAATGTTTGTTTTATGTTTCTAAGTGCTTTAAAATTATTCTAAGCATCTTCAAAGTACTTCCAAAAATTTCTAAAGGATTTCCAAAAATTATCTTAGTGCACTTATCTTGAAAATATTCCTAAAGAAAATTTTCCTTAGTAAACAAAATTTGTCTGAGCTAAACTCTTTTGAAATGGTTCTTTTTGGAAAATGTTTTTTGGCAAACGTTTCTAAGTGTAAAGAAGCTTGCAAGAAACTTTTTGAAATTTTTTAAGTGTGAGAAGCTTGAAAGAAAGTTTTTGAAAATTTTCTATGTGTAAAAAGCACCTTTTCAAAAATTATTGCAAAACTTTCTCAAAATTTGTCTAAGTGTAAAAGGTTTTTTTGTGAAAATGTTTTTGCTTTTGCTTTACTTTTGAAAAACACTTAGTCAAAAACTTAAAGCTTTTGCTTTACATTTGAAAAACACTTAGTCAAAAACTTAAAGCTTTTGCTCTACTTTTTAAAAACACTTAGTCAAAAACTTAAAGCTTTTGCTCTACTTTTGAAAAACACTTAGTCAAAAACTTAAAGCTTTTGCTTTACTTTTGAAAAACACTTAGTCAAAAACTTAAAGCTTTTTGCTTTACTTTTGAAAAATACTTAGTCAAAAACTTAAAGCTTTTTGCTAAATTTTGAAAAACAATTAGCACTTAGAAAGTTTACAAAACCCACATGACATTGAAAATTTCAGGGGGAGAATGTGCAATTCAGGGGGAGATAAATTTCTATTGTTAGATTATTATTGTTGTTAGATTGCTATAATATGTTGTTTAACTTAACTTTTTGAACCGTGTTGCCATAAATCAAAACGGGGGAGATTGTTGGTGTCGAATGCGCCAAAGTCGATCCTATGTTTTGATAATGGCAAAGGGTTCAGAAGTTAAGAGTTGGTTGTAATCTAACAAGCTTATTAAGTGTGCAGGAAAGTCCTAGGTACACTAGGCACTAAGTCCTGGTTCCTTGAATTGGGCACTAAGTCCTGGCTGCGAGCTGGGCAACAAAGTCCTGACGTAAGGTTGGGCAATAAGACCTAGTGAGTGAAGCTGGGCACTATGACCTGGTCGAGGACTGGGCACCGAAGACCTGGTGAGTGAAGCTGGGCAAAAGTCCAACCAGAGAGCCGGTAGGCAAAAAGGTAAATTCTCCCGAGAGGAGTAGGTGAGGACGCGTTCCTCGTAGGAGGGAACATTAGGCATCGGTTCGACCTAGGGTTCCATTTGGGAGACCCAAAGTCAGAACCAAGACAGCTTAGGCTGTAAAAAATGTTTAATATATTTGATTCTTGTGTTTGGAACTAACCCTGGTTGCAGGAAACGAAGGGACGGTGTTTTTGCAGCTCAGGTGCCTCATTGGAAGGAGGCGCCTCACTGGGCTAGGAGCCTGTGTGAATACAGGCGCCCTAGTGTAAGGCCAAAACCAAGCCATCGAAGCAAACTGCCACGAAAGCCTTTGGACAAAGATAGCTACCAAGCTACTATCGGAATGACACCTTATGAAGCTTTGTATGGGAGGAGATGTAGGTCTTCGATCTGTTGGTACGAAGGTGGTGAAAAGAAGGAAACGGGGCTCACGACGGATGTCATCGACGGCACCACGCGAGCTATACAGAACATTCGACAACGGATAGAAGCTGCTCAGAGCCGGCAGAAGAGTTATGCGGATGTTCGGCGTAGACCACTGGAATTTAATGTTGGAGATTTTGTGTTCCTCAAAGTGGCTCCTATGAAAGGGGTGACGAGATTTGGGAAGAAAGGAAAACTAAGTTCGCATTATGTGGGACCGTACCTGATCCTGAAAAGAGTTGGCAAGGTGGCATATGAGCTAGAGCTGCCTCCAGAGATGTCGGTCATCCATAACGTGTTCCATGTGTCAATGCTTAAGAAGTGTATTCCAAATATAGAGCAAGTGATCGAGCCACAGACAGTACAAGTTCAGGAGGACCTAAGTTTTGAAAGCCGACCTATCCAGATCTTGGATCGGGAAGTCAAAAAGCTAAGGAACAAGGAGGTACCCTTAGTCAAGGTCCTATGGCAAAGTCCAAGGTTCGAGGAAGCTACCTGGGAACGCGAGGACGAGATGAGACGTAAGTACCCGGAGTTATTCTAAGTTCGAGGATGAACTTTCACGAGGTATAGGGGATTGTAATGACCCGGAAAATTTTCTCAATATTTTCTTTAAATGATTGATCATGTCTAGATAGTTTTTCGAGGAATCTAGAAATACTAGTATGAACCTTAGCGTGTTTTTATGATTTTGTGCTGGGAGAACCCAACAAATACTGGAGCAAGAAGAAGTCACCACCTCCACAAAAGCAAGATCCAAAGACCACGTCATTTGCTTTGAGTGCAACAAGAAGGGACACTACAAGGACAAGTGTCCATTAGGTAAAAAGGAAATAAACCCTAAACTCAAGTCAATTCATTTAAACTCTAACATGAGTTGTAGGGAAAAAAAGGAGAAAAAGCACATTCGGTGTTACACTTGTGGTGAGCTAGGACATTACCACACCAAATGCCCAAGGAAAGGAGAAGTCAAGAAATTGGAGCATTTGAGGAAGTGGGAGAAGAAGGAAAAGGAGAAAAGCTCGCATCAAGGGGAGCTACAAGGGTAAGGGAGGTAATCCCTAACTTTAAGCATTTTTCAAACTCCTCCATGAATGTTAGAAGTAATGAAAATTATTTGCTTATGCGTAATTTTGGTTTTAGATATCATGATAGAAATAAGGCTAATGTTGTATCTCAAAAAAAGGAGTTTTAAACCTAGGAGTTTTAAACCTAAGGACCAAGGCATTAACCCAAAAAAAGGAAGACACATGCCTAGGCAAATTGGTAGATCTAGAAATGTCCAAAGTGGACATGGTGATACTAAGGTAAAGAACCTAGAAAGGGAAATCAAGCCTTGAGGGCAAGACTTGATAAATTAGAGAAAACCATAGATAGACTCACTAGTGGATCTAGGGGCTTGGACATGGTGTCAAGAAGTCAAAACCCCGACAATAGTAGACCGGGTCTAGGATATCAACTTATTAGATCAAATGCTATTGAGAAATCATATGCAAGGATGTCATATGACTATAGCAAGGGGAAGACTAGAAATGGCAAGGGAAATCCATTTGAAGGGGAAAGAAAATTTTAACCAAGGATAAGGTGTGGAAAGTAAAGGAAGCAAGGGGTGTAGGTCAAGAAGTACCGGAGGTACACATGTATTGTATTGCCATTATAGATAAGTTACCTAGGGAGGTGACTAAGGCTAAGAGTTCAAGGGAGAGCTCTAGGAGTCAAGATGGGATCCATGGCCAATGGATTTCGGGAGGATTTCTCCTAGGGGACTAGATGGATTGTGAAATGTGCCAAAGGATTTAGAAGACTAACTTGAGTTTTAATCCTAGGGATTTGGCACATCAAAAGTGAATTTTATGGATTAAAAGATGAAAATGAGACTATATTGCATGGAAATTAATTTTTAATGTCTAGATGCCATAAAAATCAATGCTAGGGATGCATTGTGGTTGGGTATGAGAAGATACATCAAGAAGAGATCAAAATTAGGACTTTAGCTCAAGGATAAATTGAACCAATTAGATAGTTTTAAGTTTTGTGTCAATCTTGGGACTGGTGATAAATTCATTTGGAAACATATTTTTTCCAAGTAGACATAGGTGTCACAAATCTCTCTACAAACTTTGAGAATTTTTAGAGGTTTATAGAATTAGTTATTCATTTCTGAAGTTAGGACAGAAAAGCTGAAAATTGGGTATCAGTCGACTGGTTCTGCACCAGTCGACTGGTCCAGTTTAAATCAGAAACTAGGATATTCAATATGGTAGTCAACTACCCCCAGGGGCAGTCGACTAATCTTTCTGTAAGGTTTATCAGTCGACTGACCCTGGGCAGTTGACTGATGCTACGAATAGTTTAAAAGAAGAGCCGCGCGGGGGTGGCTGAACCTAGGGTTTCAGCGCCACCCCCTGCGATTTCTCTCCTCCCTTAACCTCCCTTACTACTTCAAGTCTTTCCAAGGCCCGAAAATCACATTCCTAGTTTTCCTCCAACTCAGATCTAGGTCTAGGGCAAAAAGAGCATCTTCTTTGAGTCAATCTTCATCAACATTCATCATGCAACATACGAAAAAATGGTAACGACTTGTGTGGTTTATTTTTCACATTTAGTTCATGATTCATGACTAACCTATTCCTTTTTGCATGTTTTTCCTTGTTTCCTTCTTTATTGGGTAACTTTTGGTACATGCATGGGTAATTTGCATCTTAGAGTTGTACTAAAGAGAAGGATGGGTGAGGGACCATCCCAACATCACTCTGTAAATCCTGAGGCACCTCGATTCCATTCTGAGGAATGCCAGCGGAGATTTGCAAGTACTGACTTTGAATTAATGAACTGTTGGTATCTTAACCGATCATATTTCCACGAAAATACCCCTAATATTGTTGAGATGATCACCCATTTTGGTTTAGAGCAGCTAGTCTATTGTCAGCACTATGTTAACATTGATCTGTGCAAAGAATTTTATGCTAATCTTACATGCAACCCGATGATGGGACGTATGAGTCCATGGTAGCAGGAGTTACCATCCCCTTTTCATCTGCAGTCTTAGGATCATTTTTAGAGTGTAGGGCCTCCGATAATGCATTTACATGTTTTCCAAAAGTTATCGAGCCTTTCGCTTTTCCTAATGTAACCCTGGACCAAATCCATTGCCACTATTTTGAAAAACCTCGACCTCTTCTACAGTGTATCTTTACAGCCAAGCACATGACTCTAGTCAGCAATGTATTGTACAAGATTGTCTTAGATTGCATTTTACCTATTGTCACCAAGGGAAGGTCGAAGATTCGACTGTCTCACTTGGTAATGATGTATGCATTAGAAAGGAGGTTAGATATTGATATCACCTTGCATGTATTTGCATCCATTGTCCATTTTTTACATAGTATCAACATGAAGATCAACATGCCTTTTGATCATGTTTTGACTGAATTCTTTGAGTCTAGAGGTATTTGCACTACTAGAGGTCAGGTGCATCATCTGTCCAAGGACTACGATCAGATCGGTTCACGACAGCTGTCCTTGGCAGGGATTGAGTGCCAGGAGGGGGTGATGGTCTGGAGACGTCGTCCTGATTCCTCCAGTTTAGATGATGATGAGGAGGTTACGCCTGCTGCTGCTATTGTTGGGGTTACACAGGAGCAGTTCTCCCTACTACTGTTAGAGGTACATGATCTTAGGGAGGACTTTCAGACGTTTCAGCAGTGGTAGGTTGATATGCAGCAGCGGCAGGTTGACATTCAGGGGGAGGTCCACAGGCTCCCGGAAAACTTTCAAAGGTTCCAACAGTGACAGGATGAGATGTACGAGATGATGCAGCACTGGAACCTTATGTATCAGACCTCTCCTCCTCCTCCTCCAGGCGATGACATATAGTTCAGGT
Source organism: Boesenbergia rotunda (assembly GCA_024364735.1). Classification (NCBI taxonomy): domain Eukaryota; kingdom Viridiplantae; phylum Streptophyta; class Magnoliopsida; order Zingiberales; family Zingiberaceae; genus Boesenbergia; species Boesenbergia rotunda. The sequence continues at coordinate 889,258 of JAGFNQ010000655.1, forward strand.
TGATTTGGTAGTGCTAGTGTTGAGAGTGTGTAGCTTGGGTTTTTTTTATCTCTCAAACACTTAATTTGGTATTGTAATATTTGGAAACTTCGGGGCTATAGCCCTTGTGACACTTCTTATGCTTTAGTATGGGTTTATATGAAGGTTTTAATTCATGCTTTGGTATTGCTTATATGAGGTTTCAATTCATGACTTGATATTGCTCATATGGAATGTTATTATCTTGCTAGTATGGGTATAAGGAAATTCTCATATATGTGTATATCTAGAGATAAGGGATGAAAAAGGGGGAGGTTTCATCATATGCTTTATCTTGAAAAATTATATGAAAAGAAGGGTGAGATTTGAAAACAGTTCTATGACTTAAATGGTATAGGATAGAATTAGAAAACACATAGGATCAAACCTGGGATAGAAAGTTGATACAAAATGATGCATTTTCAAAGAATTGGAGTTTTTGTCAAAAGTCAAGTATATTTTATATTTTTCATGAAACTATATTTTTCTGAGTTAGAATATATCTTAAGAAATATGCTTGCAAAATTTCATATTTTTTGAATTTTGTGAAATTTTCTAGGGGTTTCTGAATTTCGGCTGAAAAATTAAAATTACTGCGTATCTGTTGGGGCAGTCGACTATCTTTCTGTGGGTTTGTGAATTACAGGGACCAGTCGACTAATGCAGGGGCAGTCGACTAGTTCTGCTGTTCTCTGATTTCTGGGGGTTTTCAGAAATGAAAAAGTGTTCTCATTGACCCTAGGGGCAACCTTTTTGATAGTGTCAAAGGGGAAGAACTTCTGGTTTTAAGTTAGGTTTAACTTAATTTGGTGTTGTGGAGAATTGAAAATTATGTGGAGAGCATAGGTTAAGGGGGAGGGCATGTTTATGTCTCTTAATGTGTTATGTCTTTAATTTTCAATTATTGTTGTTGTTTTTGCATCTAACTTAAACATATTACCACGCATCAAAAAGGGGGAGATTGTTGGGGCAATCGGCCCAAGTATGATCGGGAGGATCATGGGTTTTGATGTGTGTGTCAATATGATTAAGTTAGGATTTCATGTTGATCTAATATGTGTATGTGAGTGTGCAGGTTTGCAGTGTTAGATGTATATACTAAAAGACTTGCTTCTTTTTATATATGAGATCATCTATTTTTTAAAAGAGAATCACAACAACACTAGATGCTTGTTTATTTTAGTACATGCATAAAAGTCCTTTACTTTGCATTATAGATAACATGGTGTGTGGTGTCACACGAAAAATCATGTTATCAGTCCCTTGCCTAGTATAAGCAAAGGCTCACAGCCGAGATGGAATTGGACAAACCATCGGGATGATTGTAGTGTAATTAGGTGTGGTTGGTCTTGACCATAGAATTACACTATTGTACTTTGTGTGCATTGAGCGGGACCAAAACCAGATATCATCCAATTTGTACTGACTTGATAATTGGATTGGATCTCAGATTTATTATGGAGTACAATCCCTAAATCCAGATATAATAATGGGCACATATAGTTAATTATTATTTCTTTGATTTATCAATGGGTGAGATTTATTCTGTTAAATTGATAGGCCCGATAAGTTGGGAAATGATGTTAATTATATGGTGTGTCATTGATTATTGACGAAATCCGTGTCCTGGTGAGTCGGGATGATGATGCCCCCTTGATGAGCTCAAAAGGTTCATCATGTTAAACCCTACAAGTGGATTTAATCCGACATGATGATAAGGTTGAGTGGTACTAATCAAAGAGCCAGAAGTCGATTAATTAAAATTGTCAGTAATTTAAATTAATCGACGGGCATTCGATATCTTAAACACGGGGGGATGGATGACTCATAATAGGTGGAGCTCATATGAAAATATGGGGGTTGGTGAGGAGGTTCAATTAAGATCCTTTAGCGAAATGGATCTTAATTAATGTATTGGTTTTAGATCCATTAGTGAGCCAAGATCTAACTCCTCCTCTTGGTCCTACCTTAGCCCTATATAAACTCCATAGGATCAAGAAACCAAGGCTAATTAAATCAATCATCCAACACAAGGCTTCTACACACAACCTCTCTCTTTTCTCTCTCCTAGGGGGCCGGTGGGTGAAGGTGGAAGAAACTCATCTCCTCCTTCCTTCTTCCATCTTTTCTTCCTCTTCTTTCTTCCACTCAGTGGCTGACTTCCACTACGTAAAGGGAGGAGTGTCTTCTCCCTTTTGTGTTGCTTGGCGAGGGAAGAAGAAGGGGCGGCGGCCGACGCAAGGGGAGGTGTGGCGGTGCTAGGTTGCGGCGCAACTTGGAAGGGTGGTGGCAGGGTTTGTGTTGGTGAAAGGGAGTTGTTATCTCTTCCATCCTCTTCTCTGTCTTCTCCTCAGCAGTAGTCTGGTGGCCGGCAGCGTTGGTGGCCCTTGGAGGGCCGGCGGCGCACGGTGTGGAGGAGAAGAAGCCGGCGGCAATAACCCAAGACTAGGGTTTTGTTCGGCTAGGAGAGAAGAAGAAGGTGCGATTAATTGGACGCCTTGGTGATCCTCGGTAGTGCATCGCCCACACGACGTCTGGGAGGGGAGGGACATAATGTTAGGATGTATACTAAAAGCTTTGCTTTTGGTTAGAATACATTTTCATTTTAAAAAGAATCGCAAAATCATACAGTACATGTTTATATTAGTATATGCACAAATGTCTAATACTTGGCATTGAAGATAACATGTGCGTGGTGTCACACAGAAGATCATGTTATCAGGTTCCTTGCAGAAGTATAAGAAAGAGGCTCACAACCGAGATAGAGTTGGACAAACCATCGGGATGGTTGTAGTGTAATTAGGTGTGGTTTATCTTAACCATAGAATTACACTAGTGTACTTTGTGTACATTGAGTAGGACCAAAAGAGGGGTCGTCCAATTTTGTACTGACTTAGTAAATTAGATTAGACCTCGGATAAATATTATGGAATATGATATCTTAATCCCAAAATAATAACGGGCACGTATAATTATATATTATTTCTTTGACTTACCAAAGGGTGAGATTTATTCTGTTAAATCAATAGGCCCGGTAAATTGGGAAATAATATTAATTATATGGTGTATCGTTGATTATTGACAGAATCTGTGTCCTGGTGAGTCAGGATGATGATGCCCCCTTAGTGAGCTCAAAAGGATCGTCATGTCAAATCTTGCAAGTGGACTATGGTCTGGCATGATGAAAAGGTTGAGTAGTACTAATCAAGGATCAACAGGATAATTAATTTAATTATCAATAAATTAAATTAATTATCGGGCATTCAATATCTTAAACAAGTGGAGATGGACGACTCGTAATATGTGGAGTCCATATGGAAATAAAGGGGTTGGTGACGAAGTACAATGGGATCCTTTAGTGGAATGGATCACCATTAATGGATCAGGTTTGGATCCATTAGCGGGCCAAGAACCAACTCCTCCTCATAGTCCCTATCTTAGCCCTATAAATACCCCATAGGAGTCATAAAATAAGGCTTAATGAATTAATTGAGAATTAATTCAGATTAATCACAAAACTCACACACAAAACCCTTTTTTCCAAAAACCCTCTCTCTCTCCTAGGTTACTTGGCGCCGACGAGAAGGAGGAGGAAGAAGAAGAGGCTGCTCTTCATCTTCAACTCTTCCTTTGGGCGTGAAGGACCGGCAGGAGAGGGAGGAGCATGTTGGTGCTCAGCTTGGAGCAGAGGCACGGGCGGAGGGTGGCCGGCGGCGGGTTTAAACACCTTGCGGCGCCAGCGACAAGAAGGAAGGAGAACTCATCTTTCCTCCCTTCTTCCTCCTTGTTCTCTTCTCCTTCCCTCACAGTTGTCTCCTCCTCTGCGTGCGCAAGCAAGGAGCATAGGGGGAGAATTTTGTAGTGGCCAGAAAACAGAGGATTGGCTTTTTGTTTGGTGCCAACGGTGAGGGAGAGGGATTAGGGGTTTCCGGTGGGTTTTTGGGAAGAAGAAGGAGCTTGCCCAGCTTCTTCTTCCCTTTCATCATCTTCCTAGCAACCTATAGGTGCTGCCTCTTGGCCGGCCGGAGCTTGGAGCTTGAGGTGGCCGGCAGTGAGAGGAGGAGAGGCGAGAAAGGGAGTGACTGAAACCCTAGCCAGGGTTTTTGCTACCAAAGAGGAAGAGGCTTGAAGAAGGTGATTTTGGCGCGCCTTGGTGACTCCGCGTCTTGGTAGATCGTCGCCCACACGACGTCCAGGAGGGGAGAGTCATAAGGTAGAAGACTGCGAGGTAAACGGCGAGGTATAATTCTCCCGAGCTCCGTTTTACTTTTGCTATGTATAATTGTGCCATGATTTTATGCCTTGTCATTTTATGTATATTTGTTAATTATTTTGATTGCTTATCATGGATAATAATTAACCAACTAGACCCTGAAGATAAACACAAAAACCAGCAATCCAATCGTTGTATTTTTTGCTATTAATTAATCCAGAAAGTTACAAGGTCTTAACCTTGGTTTTGGCTAAGTTGTAACTTGGATTAATTAACATGACGACGAAACGGTCGTTAGAGGGACGGGTCTCTATTCGGATTAAATATTATTTTAATCCATAGATATAGAGAGGTCTCTCAGGTACGATCCCGTGGTTGTCTTGGAAACCGACAAGCCATACCTACTCTATACATAAGGTAGAAGGCTACGAGGTAAAGGGAAGGTATAATTCTCTTCCTTATCTCCTATTGTTCTTTTGTTTCCTTATTGTTTTGCCTTGTCATTTTATATGGAAATTAATTGATTATTGTTGTTTGATTATTTGTTAATTAATGTTCAATAATTAATTAATTGTACCCCAATTATAAACACAAAAATCGATGATCCACTCGTCGTCTTTTTCGCGATCGTTTGGTAAGGAGAATTACAAGGCTCGATCTTTGTGATTGACCAAGTTGTAATTCGTACCGAACAATATGATGACGAGATGGTTGTTGGGAGACGAGTCTCCATTCAGATTAATTTTTAAAACGTAGACATGGAGAGGTCTCTCAAGGACAACCAAGTATTCGCTAGGGGAACCCGCCAAGCCATACCCAACATGCAAGATACATATAGACTTGGTTGGACGTCATCGAGTACGGTGAAGGGTGGCATGGAGGCAAGCCGTGGGCATGTGTACGCATCCGAGGGACCATGGACAAAGCAGGGACGATGAGCCGAGGGAAGCGGACTTCGAGGCGTACGTGAAGGATGGCATGGAGGCAAGCCGAGGGCTTGTGTGCGCATCTGAGGGACGAGGGTCAAAGTCGATGAGGACTTGAAGGCAACAGGTCGAGGCTGCTGGAGCAGGAACGATGATCTGAGGGAAGCGAACTTCAAAGCATACGTGAAGGATGTTATGAAGGTAAGCCGAGGGCTTGTGTGCGCATCTGAGGGACAGGAGCCAAAGTCGAAGAGGGCTTGAAGGCAACAGATCGAGGATGCTGAATGAAGAGTCAACCAGGTCGTGAGGTTTCGAGTGCTGAGGGAATTGTGTTGGGTTCTCCCGGCACAAAACAATAAAAACGCAGCGGAAACAAGAACCCACGAGCGATCCATGCGAAAGAAAACTCGTACAAAGCTATCTATCTAATAGATTTATCTACTGTTTATACCTTTGAAGCGTGCCCTTCGGTTATCCCGCTCGTCCAAAATGCGCCGGATCTCTTGCACGTTCAAGCGTCCGTGCCTCTATTCGTATCCACACGGACACAATCTCTCAACTTCGGGATAACTACCTTAATTGTGCTAGCAACTTGAGGTAGCTCGAAAACACCAAGAACCTTACAGTAAGGTTTCGGTCAAGAGTGGAGGAGAGGAAGAAGAGAGGAAGGGAAGGGGGAAAAGCTAAGGCAAGAAGAAGGACTCATCCAAAGTCACAAGGCCCTCTTTTATAATCATTCCATGAATATGAAGAGGTTTGTGTCTCTTTGGCTTCCCAATAAAGAGCACATCTTTTTATGTGGCTCTTTATCATTTCCCATGCAAGAAAAGAATCTTTTCATCCAATAAAGAGAGACTTTTCTCTTTCCTTCATGCAACTCCGACTGGGCCTCTCGGGCTTCCGACTCGGTCTCCCGACCAAGTCTCCCGAGTGGCGAGCTCCCGACCCAGTCTGCCGAGTTCCGACCCAGTCCACTGAGTTCCGACTCGGTCCGCCGAGTTCCGACTCGGCACGCCGAGCTCCGACTCGGCCCGCCGAGCTCCGACTCGGCCCGCCGAGCTCCGACTCGGCCTCTCTCGAGTTCCCAACTCGAGTCCCCCGAACTGACCTCCCGAGTTCCCAACTCGGGCTCAGGTCTCCCGAGTTCCCAACTCGGGCTCTGATCTCCCGAGTTCCCAACTCGGGCTCAGATCTCCCGAGTTCCCAACTCGGGCTCAGATCTGCCGACCAACTTTCCCGAAGCATTGTGTCCTTTGTGTGTGACCCAATAGGTTCTCGTGACGTTAGCAATGCGCCTAAATACTTTAGACACATAAGCAATGAGCGGCATCTAGCAATGCATCATTGCTACCCAAGTAACAAGAAAAGTCGAGATCCAACTAAACCTCCGTGACTATGATAGTGTATGACCTTGTCCTTCTATCCTTGATATCTAGATTGATCAATGAGTCATAGACCGTGTCATCCTCAATCAATCTTGTGTTTCTTTGTCCCCGAGTAGACTCACTCAAACAAATGAGCTCAATATCTCATATTGACTCATTTGAGCATGACCATGCGTTTCAGTAGTCCTACTCGATCAAGGGGCCCACAGATATCACTCCCGTCATATGGGAGGGATAGATCTCATCTACATCACTCACATCCCTCCGCATAATTCATTACATACCCAGCGATCGCCTTTATAGTTCACCCTGTTACGGGTGACATTTGACGATACCAAAGTACATAACTCCTTATGTAGGGAACCGTAGTGACTTCAAGTCTAAAGACTATTCATACCAATAGTCACATGAGAAAGTCTATGACACTCATATGACAATCTATGAAACTTTCTCATGGCGGGTCATTCAGTACACATTCTCCAATGTATACCCATGTGTCAACTTGATATCACATATCCATGACTTGTGAGCTCAAGTCATCAGTTGACTTACATACTAGTCTCCATGCATCAATATTGTCCCTGAATAATTGATGCTTGACTAGAAATAATTTAGTGTAGTGTTCTCTACATTATCTCACTATCGATTCAACCAATCGATATAATGTAGATAAGAACCTACTACACAAGGACATTATTATACTTAGTCATTCGACACAGAATACAAAGCAGTACAATAATTAAACATGCCTTTATTAATAATAGAATATGATACAAAATGCCCTTAGTCAATCATCACATAATTGGCTCTAGGGCTCCTACTAACAAATTGTACTCGGGGGCTAAGTCATGAGGGGTCGAGTACTGAGAGAAATGTACTCGGGAAGAGTAACCCTAGACTTAGGAAGTGGACCAGTCGACTGGTGAGGGACCAGTCGACTAGTGGGGTTCACAGAAAGATCAGTCAAGTAGTCCAGGACCAGTCGACTAATGGTGACCAGAATTTGAATTACCATTCGAATTCGACCAGTCGAGTGGTATTGGACCAGTTGACTGGTAACGGTCAAATCAGCCTCGAGCTCTATTTAAGGGAGCTCGTTTATGACTATTTCTTCTTGGCGAAACTAGCTTGGTTAGAGCTTGTTAATAGCCTACTAGTGCTCAGGGATTGTCCAAGGGTTGTGGCGAGATTTCTCCACCCATAAGGAGTGACAAGAGCTAGCCGGAGGTGCTCTAGGGAATCATCCACCGAAGGATCGAGATCGTCCACCTTACGAACATCCATGGAGTAGGAGTTTCATCTCCGAACCACGTAAATCGGTGTGTTCTTCATGTTGTTAGTTTTAATTTTTTATTATTCCGCTTGCGCACTAACATTTGTAGGAAGAAAGATCAAAAAATTACTATTCACCCCCTCTAGCAAACGGTAAGATCCTAATAGGGCTCACCTGAACCCCCCTCCTCCGGCCTTCTCCTCGAGTGTGCTTCCGCCCGACTTCTCGTCCCTCGGACATCGCGCGCATCTTTCTTGCTCCACCGACATACTCTTCCGTAGACCTCTGTGTCTCTCGAATGTACCAAGCCTATCGGCTCCCTTCCTGTGCCATCCTTCTCGACCACTATGTCTTCCACTCGACTTCCATGATTTCATTAGAATTAGAGGATCCCCAAACTTGAAATGAATGGAAAGGTCTATCTATTTTCTTTAGTTATTTAGTTAAACTAATGATTTGTTGTTAGAGTAGATAGCAACAAACATTTCATCGGACCTGCATATTTTTTATTTTTCAATGGATTTCCATGATTTTATTAATAGAAATTGTTTAATATAATGAGTAATAGACTCTGGTTGTTCACCGTTTAAGAATTCTTATTTAGACCGTTCATATCATCTATACATAATATTTTGATCTAAGATTTCAATTCTTCCATCGTAATAGTTATTCTCATAATTACTTTTAAATAGTTTTAATAAGTTAAAATAATCTTGATAAATTTAATAATTTTAATCAAGCTGATAAAAATATTTTAATAAAATAATACTTAATATAACTTTGATTAAGTTGTTATAGCTATAGTTATTATAACAACCTTAAAATAAAATATTTTTTTGGAAATGAAAAATATGTAAAGTATTATTTTTAAAATTTATTTAAAAAATACTTTTTAAAGAATGAGAGATAATAATAAACATTTTTTTATTTTAGAGTTAATAAAAATATTCAAGAGTTTCAGCTTGTTTTCCTTCAAATTTCATTTCTTTTCAATTGTTACTAAAAATTTTGGAACTACTTCAAAGTTCAAATTTATCAAATATTTTTTGTCATTAACATAATGATTATTTTTAGTTGAAATATCTTTTTAATTTAAAATAAATTATATTTTTAAACATAATAAGTTGTAGTAAAAAAAGATGATAATATTCACCATCCCATTCGACTCTCATAATTTACGTAAATCACTATAATGGATAATCAAATGATTAGGATTATTCATATTTGCTTCTTCGTTTGATTGTATTACGATTTTTTTAATAAAGCTTACTTTTAATTTTATATTTATCTGGACACATCGAGTTACAACTTTGACATCGACGAGTCCCGAATCTATAGTCCATACCACTACGCGTAACTTTTCATTCGTATCTTCCTTCCTCTTGGACACGTCGTAGCTTTATTGGTGGCTCTCCATTGCCTTTGTTCGCGTTTCGTGGACCATGTCTGAAGTCGCGGTCCAAACCCGTCTACGAGTCGCGACAACTCCCGACTCCACCCGACGTTCCGCGTCGCGATCGCCGGCGCTGGGCCCAATGCGCGGCCCCTCATTGCCTCTGCTTGTGACACGTGTCATACCTCAACCCACTCGCCATTAAAGATCTGCTTGCGGGAGCTCGCCCCCCAGGGCACCGAGCTCTTTCACGCTCGCTCGCCCTCGCTCCTTCCCTAATCCACCTCCTTCCTCTGGCTTTTCCGTCATCGATTCGGTCCTCTCCTTCGGCGATCACCGTAGCATCCGATTCTTTGCCTATCGCTAGGTGATTGCGTCTTCTTTGCTTGTCTCCTGTTGGCTCAGCTCATCTCAAATTCGATTTTTTTGGTTGTTTTGGCAATAAGTTCCATCCGAGCTCCTTGGAAGAGAGCACGAGCTCTGATTAAGGTTTTGTGTCTCCTCCTCTCTGTTTCTGTACATCTTTGGTCGATTCTGGTCCGTCGAATGCTCTTGATGGATAGTTTTCATCATATTTATTGTGATTGTGACTTTGAGTCTTTTGACTTCTTTTGAGGTTATGCCAATTAGGCTTTCTGAAAGTTTCTGTTCCTCATCTATATTGGTAAGTTCGCGAAACAAAAACAGTTAAGCTACTGGTTTGTGCTATTGTTAGTCCATGGGGTCATCGGTTTTGTTATTCTGCTATTTCGTTATGGAAAAACTGTTCTTTTTTCTCCTTAATCCTCAATTGGAAGTAACGGAAACGTTTAGCTTCAGTTCTTTTTTCAATTCCCCCACTCCTTGGTTTTTTTGTCCTTGATTCCGTAGCGATATTACCTCCAACAGATAGAAACAAGGCCTGATTTTGATGTCTTCTTAGCATTTTTAATCTAGAGCTGATTTTGATGTTTTTTTAGCATGTTTAATCTATGATTTTGTTTAGATATTTTGCTTCCAACAGAAGGGGGGGAAACAGCTTTTATCGTGAACTCGTTGTTTAAACTTGTGCCACGCTGCGCTGTCTCTTTGTTGAAGAATGGTTGGTGGGAGGCCTTTAACGGGACACTTGGACATTTGGTTCAAGCACCTTATTGTGTCCGGTGGTGGAAGGAAGATGGAGAAGGCAGGAGATATGATGGCGGGGTGGAAGGATCTTCCGATGGAGCTTTTACTGCGAATCCTGTCTCTCTTGGACGATCAAACGGTGATTGTGGCTTCAGGTGTTTGTACTAGCTGGAGAGAAGCTTTGTGCTTGGGGCTCACAAAGCTTTCTTTATCATGGTATTTTCTTTTGTTTCTCCTTTTTCATATTTTTAAGTTCCGTTTACTTTCGTACTTGCTTATCTAATTGCCATTGGTTGCGTATTGGCTCCACTAAAGAATCATGTTGCTTTAAGACAGATAAGGCCGTAGCTTCATTGACAAACAGTTGATTGTTGGCAGTCAACTTATATTAATTTGATGGTATACTGAGAGGAAATAATTGAGGTGCAGCCGAGCCAAAACATTGTTTGATGTAGCTTTCCCACCACATGCAGCCAGTTAATTTTCCTCCTTTATCCTTGGTTATTTTCTAGTTCTAGTCATTTTTGTAACTTTTTCCAAGTAACTAAATAATCCTCTACCTTTTCCCCTAGTATAAACTGCACAGGAATTGATATAATCTCATAATGTTACAACTAGATAATTGTCAAGAAATAGATTATTACGTGTTGTGGAAGAGTATGTTGGAGAAACGTTATTTTGTAAACTCTTTTAGAAAAAGGTTATTGTGTGAGATAAGATTTGTATACTCTCCGAGAAAAAGGTTATTGTGAGATAGGATACCTGCTGATTCCAAGTTTCTCACACAAACATAAACAGTAATTCCAAGTTTCTCGCATAATATTATGATATGCATATTTATCTCACAAACACAAATATGTTTGTTTATCTCACATACACAAATATGCTGGATGTAGATCAGAGTTACCCAATCTGATAGGGGTTTGTTAGACACATTTGTAAAGATGCCACACTTCTTGTTAGTTTCAATCATCTTTATGTTTAGATTGTGAAACTATTGTTGCCTCCATTGTTAGTTTATCTGGATCAACATCTTGATCACTTGTTTAATGAAGGCACATTAAATTGTTGGTTGCAGTGTGATGCTCATGTGGCAACTGCATGGCAGGTGGAATGTATAATTTGTTAGCATAAATATCCTCTCAAAAACTCTCATATGCAATATGGTTGTCATGTCTACTTTAACATTTACATGAAGCACTAATCTTGCAAGATAGTTCAATTAGGTACTTGATGCAATGCTGGTTATGAACCTGTTTATGGTTTATAAATTTATCTTGATGCACTGTGTTCATGTTTGAAGATGATTGAGAAAATTCTGAAGAAAATATCATTTATTTAATTCATCAATTGTGTGTAAAAATTCAAATCACTGAAGAAGGCTAGATATATCATGTATGTCTTTGAAGTCCTATTCTGTTGGGTTTCTCATTTTAATTTTCTTCTTTGAATCCTTGTATATGGACTTATTATTTCTGGTCAACTTAGAAGCCAGATTTTTCTTCCTACATTCTGAATTCTGGGTTCCTGGTTGCAGGTGCAAGTATCACATGAACAGTCTTGTGCAGTCACTTGCCCCCAAGTTTGTCAAGCTGCAGGTTTTGTCTCTTAGACAAAACCATAGATCTCAGCTAGATGATGGTTCTGTGGAGATTATTGCTGGTTACTGCCATGATTTGCGGGATTTAGATCTTAGCAAAAGCCTCAAGCTGAGTGACAATTCTTTGTTTCTTTTGGCTCATGGATGCCCTCGCCTAACGAAACTCAATATCAGTGGATGTGAAGGTTTTAGTGATTCTGCTCTTGCATACCTTGCTACTCACTGTAAAAACCTGAAAACCTTGAATCTTTGTGGATGTGTGAGGGCTGCAACTGACAGAGCTCTACAGGTAGACACTCATGCTAAGTAATTTGGTATATGACTGCTATTCTCTATGGACATACTCCTTGAACTTGATAGAGACATGTTTCCAGGCTCTCTCTTGCAATTGCAGTAAACTACAGTATTTAAACTTGGGCTGGTGTGAGCGTGTTAGCGATGCTGGAGTTACCAGTTTGGCAGCAGGCTGTCTTGATATTAAGGCTTTGAACTTGTGTGGTTGTGTACAAATTACAGGTAATATCCTTGAAATGTTTGGAAATATATTATTATCAAGCAATTGTAGCAATAAACTCAGTAGCAGGTATCTTTAAACTAATAAGCTATGAAGAGCAGTGACGAGTCCGGGTGATCTTGTTTACCAATTTTGCTTGGTTTGGACCTAGTAGTATTATGCAGTACTTGTTCTTTAAGCCGTTACTCTGAGCTTCATGTCACACTGAAGGATGCTTGTTTTTTATTCTCCTTCAATCAGTGACTTCTGTATGTGGAGGGAGGTTTTGGTATGGTGTAGTGTATTGACAACAAGTAATATCCTTGAAGAGTTAATGTTCAAATTTCATTGTCAAGAACTTCTGGCAATAACCTACAGTATTGAGGATTCTAGGTGGTCTTCTTTGTCAATTTTTCTTGCACTGGACCTAGTAGCATTGTGCAATCCTAGTCCTTTAACCTGTTGTTGACTTTTGAGTTTGATGTCATTGACGACTACTAGATGTTTGCTTTTGCTTTCCAATCAATTATCGATCTGTAAGTGGAGGTTCTAGCTGGTAACTCTTGTTGCATGATAGAATGATTTAATTGTCCGGATTATATCAAGATCCCTATCAAGAGCAATCTTGTATCCATTTGACTTGACAGTGTTACATCCAACTGCTTGTGAACTTTTTGGCATTTCTGTCTCTTCTTACGTTAAATTATTCTCTGTTTCACCTACTTTTGCTTGCTATCTGTTGCTTCTGAGTGTTGATTTATCCAATTCTTAATTTTTCCTCCTATGCTGTTAAACACTTACAATCTTTGATGAAGGCAGGCTTCAGGCTTCATAATTTGACATAATCTAGAGCTTTTGTCTCATTGGTTCATGTAGATAAGAAAGGTTTCGTCCTTTACCTGGACCTTGAGCTTTTTGCCCCGCCTATTTGAGAGTGGGTAGCTCTATGGAAGAGTACAAGACTAGTAATATTCAAATCTTTTTTATTACACTAATTAGAGTTTATTTAGTCTCTCTATTCTATTGCATCGTCCACTTTAATTGATTTAGCTCATATTACTGTAAAATATTTTGGTTTTCTTTTAATATATCCCTTCCATTTCAAACTATTTTTTACTCGTTTTATCATCTTTTAATGTTGCATCTAATTACTCTTGCTAGGGTATTTTGTTAGTGTTTTTTTTTCCTTCTAGACAATAGTCAGGATTTGCTTTAAGTCTTCTAAGTTTTTGAGTTCACTTCAAGTCTATCTACAAATCCTAATATAAAACATGGTCTTTGTTATATATATATATATATATATGATGAATCATGTAACAGTCGAACTTGGGGCGACCGATCCAGTCCCACGGAAGTTTCTCACCGGCCACCAGGATAGTCTTTGTTATATAAAATGATTAACGAGGTTTTTCTAACCTCGGGCGATAGTCTTTGTTATATAGCATCTTATTTAAATGGAGAAATCATTCTGAGATCGCGTCAAGTGGAAGGATATGAAATCATTGATTAATGATGATGCCTTTTCCACTTGGAACCAAACTTGAATATCAAATTTGGGTTTCGAATAAACAACCTTCTGAACACTTCAAAAAATCTTTGCAACAGATCCACTTCATGAAATGATAAATCTGAGATAACCTTGGGTTTTATGTGAAAATTATTAAGTGGCATCTCTTCAAATATGAGTTATTTAATTTTGCATAAGCTCCGTGACGTTTGAAAGTAAGTTCATCATTACTATCTTTTGATCTTGGAAAAATATAGTGATTCTCAAATACCCTAAACTTGCAACTGAGAGCTGAATAACGTGACTGAAGAAAATTGGATTCTACTTGATTAAAAGTGACTTAAAAGAGCCTGAACATTATTATTTATGATACAATTTCACTTCCAGTTCAATGATGGGATAAGGTTCTTGTAGTTGGCCACAAATTTGTGGGACTCATTACTTGTTATTCTTACGAATGTAGGGTGCTTATTTCTTTCCTATTAGTTATACAATTTCTTAAACTGAATTCTGGAGACAGCTAGGTGAAACAAGCCTCAATATGTAATGACCAAATCAGAACTAGAATCAGGAGACCACGTTTCTCTTGAAGAACGAACTTAAAACTAATTACATGTCAGCATGCTTACGAATTTTGAGTTCCAGTGTTTTGTGCTTGACATAATTTCTTTAGTAATTAAAATGGTATTAAAAATTTAAATTTTACTTGGGGAAGTAGTCTGATAATGGGATGAGATCCAAGTAGTAACTTCAAATAGTTGGAATTTGCATCTTGTTACTGTTATATTGCTTTGAGTAAAATCAGGATATATATTTCCTTTTTCACACATTGGGAGATCTCTGGTATTATTACATTAATGGTTCTGGGTATGTTGTGTGTATATGTAGTTTTGTTTGTGCTTCAGGATTTGTATCTTTGTTTGCACTCTGATATATGCACCTTTTTTCTTTTCTATTATTTCAGATGAGAGTGTGATTGCATTAGCAAATGGCTGTCTTCATCTAGGATCTCTGGGTTTGTATTACTGCAAGAACATCACAGACAGAGCCATGTACTCACTTGCAAACAGCCGCTTGAAGAGGAAGCGGGGGCCGTGGCAAGATAGCAGTCGCGAACAAGATGGGCTAGTGAATCTGAACATCAGCCAGTGCACATCCTTGACAGCGGTTGCTGTTCAGGCAGTTTGTGACTCGTTCCCAGGACTACATACCTGCCTGGGGAGGAATTCCCTCATCATAAGTGGCTGCCTAAACCTCACTTCCGTGCATTGCTATTGTGCTATTCAAACTCATCAGGCCAGTAACATAGTCTCTGCAGACCATGCTTACTAGCAAAATATGTTTCACAGCGCTTGAATGGATTTTAAAAAACAAAAGGCAAATCCCTCATCTGTAGAACGTATATTCTGCCTTTTTTCTCGTTGTTGCATGGTTGATATGTACATATGTAAGATTTATGGTTATGTTTCCTCTTAACGATCGGTATGTGCAATAGGCTATAGGGCGCAAAAAGGCTGTTCAGTGTAGTTTTGATGTTAATGATCAGTCAGACCCTTTGGTTGCTATCGATTGGATGCGCAAATAGCTTTATCTTATTTGTAATTTATATGAGCGATAAATTAAGTTATTTGCTTGTGTTTATATGGACAGTAAGTGTAGTTTTTCATGCTTCTAGCTCTTTTCCTTTAAGTGGCTTTCCCAGGTTGCTGCAAAGAAAAGGATTATCTAAACCTTGTTGGGTCATGGGTGAACTTTTCATGAGCATGGTTTAGTTGTTGGGTTTTGTTGCCAAAAACACAGGAACAACTAAGCTGTCGACTCTAATGGTACTTCAAAAACCACGGTTAACAGGTTCGATCTGTCGGCTTGACATTTTAAACGAATTAGGTTTGTGACAATTTTAATGAAAGAAAATCACAACTTGGATAATGTTAAGTTGGTTTATATTTCAATTTGGGGTTAATAGCTAGATGAGTATGCATATACCAGAGTTAGTAGACACTGACAGAAGCGACTGGAGCTCGTAAATTCGCTTGACGTGGATGCATTTTGGTTGAGGTAAATAGGGAATTAATTGAGTTCCCTCGAGGTCAATGATGGCCAACTAGTCTCTATCAAGGTGAATGGTCATATCTTTGGTTGAGATTTAACTCGCTTAAGTGGAATGAAAGGTAACTAATTGTCTCTGATTCCTAATTAATTTTGTAAATTTTTTTTTTCAAATGGGACGCATAATCGTGAGATGTTGAACTTCTGGACCACCCATCATCAGTGCTTCCTAATTTATCTTAATGACCGATGAAAAAATTTCATAAAATTGAATCGATCATCTCAAATTTAATATTATCCAATCTATTTAATCATTTTTAATATCGAGAAGTAGTTTCATTGCCCTTAAAGGACTGAGAGATTATGCTTCAAAGGCTGTATGCAAATTAATACAGATTTATCAAAGGCTATAATGCTCTAAGCTAATCTGAAAAGCTACAAAATCATTATATAGTATTGCCCTTGTTGAGATACAGTGTTTTTCGTTAATTTATATATATAAGGAAGTTTGTGGTTGTTCCGGCCAATTATCATAGATAGTCAAGTTATTAGTCAACGAACCTGTCAACGCACACTTTCTCCAAAAACCATCAATGGCTGAGATGAAAGAACCTAAAATGTACTCCAAACAAGAGGTCGTGGGATGGATCTCGGGATTATTCCGATGTTCAAGTTAGAATTTACTTTCGGTGAGATGATAGAAGAAGGAGATGGAGAGAGAGGGTAGAATCTACTCTAGGATTTTTTTTTTATTTTTGGAAATTCGGTATTCCTTTGTCATTACCTTTGTGAGCGTTTATACATGGTTGTACAGAGAACATTTCTACGTCAGCCGAAAGATCATCATTACAAGGGTCGGTGAGGAGACTAGATAGACCCGACCATGGGCCGGGTCTGGGACTTGACCCGGGTGGCCTGTTGACCCTGTTCACCAGGTCGACCTGGAATCGGCCTGGTAGGATGCGGGGCCGGTTCCGATTCCAACTACCACTAAACCGGCGGGTCGAACCACCGATTCAGCAGATTTTTTTTATTCGGCCGTTGGAACTGATGGTTCCAACGGCTCTGATCAGCCGATTAATCGGCTATTCGGAGCCATCGGCCATTTTTTTAATTTTTTTTCAATAGTTAAGATCATTTGACTATTTTTTGATCAATGACTATGATTTAGTGACTGTTATGATCCAAACTCTATAAATATGGAGTTCATTTCATCATTTTCACATACACCTTCTCTACTCTCATTCTCAAGTTCATATTCTCTACACGTTTTTGACTCTATCTTTCAACGACAATGGAAGGAGGCTACGGAACTTTATCATCTCGATTTTAGAGGGGAAAAAATAGCACACAAGGATCACCACATTCAAATTCAATCCATCGATAATGAGATCGAAGCCCAGCCCCAACACCTTTCGATGCCCGAAACACAAGGAAGTCCCGATGCAATTACTTCTAAGGTTCAGAAAATTTTTCCTCTAAAATCTTCTATTTTCATTAAACATTTTGAGAATGTTACTCTTCCATCAGGAAGAATTGCGTACAAAATGTAGTACTGCAATGCTTCCTACAAATTTTAAGCCGATGACGGCTATGGGTCATTGAAACGATATGTAGAAACAAAGCACCTAACGGAATATGGACTCAATCGCTCTCAAGCATAATTATCTAGATTTTCTAACGGTAGTAGTGTTGATTCTGATTTATTTTTATATTCTGATAATAAATTAAGAGAATCATTAGCTAAATTTATTTCCGTAGAACATCTTTCTTTTAGTTTTGGATCTAAATGCATATTTGAAGATTTTTGTAAAGAATCTGTTAATTCATGTGCTAAACGTATTCCTAAAACTACACTTGTACAATTAAAAGATTAGTAAAATAAGAAAAAAATTTAATTGATGAATTTAGTAAATTAAATAATAAAGTTTCTTTATATTCCGATATTTGGAGTGATCATTGGCAAACTCATTCTTATATCAGTATGACTTACCATTGGATCGATAACTCTTATATCCTCCAAAAAAATATTAATAGCTTATAGAGATTTTGATGAATTGCATATTGCCCATAACATTGCACAATTATTATGTTTAATTTTTGAAGAATATGGATTGACTCATAAACTATTTCCAATATCATTAGATAATGCTAGTTCTAATACCGCTTCTATAGAAGAACCAAAATTTGTTTGTCAACTTTTATTGGTAGTTTATTTTTTCATGTTTATTGTGTATGTCATATTTTAAATTTATGTGTTCAAGATGGATTAAAACTTTTAGAAAATTATATTAAACTAATTAGAATCGTAATTTTATATTTATGACCACATCCATCTATGATGAAATAATGGGTTAGGTTTTGTAAAGCTTATGGAATGAGACCTAAAAATTTTCCACGTGGTGTACCAACACGTTGAAATTCAACATATCAATTATTACAATATTTATTTCAATATAAAGATTTATTATGTTTATTTTTTACACAAAATAGTTGTGGGATCGGTGTCGGTCGATAGAGGGGGGGGGAGGTGAATATCAACTCGAACTTATTCGTCAGAACTTTATCGTTCGATCGTCTTTCTATCAAAGTGTTAGTACACAACTGAATAATAAATAAAGAAAATAAAAATGACAGTAGACACACGGGATTTATTTACTTGGTTCCCAACCCCCAGGGTCAGCACGTCCAAGGCCTATGTACTCGACGTGAGTCCACTATTGGTCTCTTTCCGAAATTTTCGGAGGTGGAGAATACCCGTCTTACAGTATGAATTACAAGCACAAAAATAATAAGTTAAATACAACTCGTAAATAAAAGCAAACCAAACATAAATCTCGGCCAACTCTGGAAGTCTGAAGTGTCATGCACTTCTTCCTGGAGCCTCCTTGGACGCAGAGCTTCATTGTAGCGCTTGTGCTTCTCACAGAAGGAGTAGACAGTTAGAAAACTTAGTGTCTTAAAGTGAGGGGTCGAACCCCTTTTTATACTATGCTCTAGGGCGCCTAATAAGCTTCTGGAACGCCTAACATGCGGTCAAAACTTCATCCGTAGCAGTTGAATCGGTATAGGGATAAGCATCCCTTCCCAGGCGCCTGGAAACCTCCTAGGTGCCTGGGAAGCTTCAGGCGCCTGGCTTAGGGGGAGCCTGGGAAGGCCACCCTTAAGCCAGGGCGCCCACCCATACTGGGTGCCTGATTTATATCAGGTGCCCAGGAAGCTGTTGGGACCTTGTTGTTTAGCTAGAGGGTGTGAATAACTTGTTTTCGATTTTCTTCCTACAAGGGTTAGCAAGCACAAGCGAAAAACTAACAAAAACAAACTAAAACAATGCTAACACAACCTTTACGTGGTTTGGAGATGATACACCTACTCCACGGCTGTCCGTAAGGTGGACGATCCCGATCCTTAGGTGGATGACTCCCCGGAGCACCTCCGGCTAGCTCTTGTCGCTCCTTGTGGGTGGAGAAATCTCGCCACAATCCTTGACAATCACTGAGCACTTGTAGGCTACTAACAGGCTTTACCCAAGCTTGTTTCGCCAACAAAGAACAGCAAAAAATGAGCCCTCTTAAATAGTGCTCGATACTGTTCTGACCGGTCCTCGCAAATTCAAATGTCACAGTCTGACAATTTATATTATGGTTGACACCAGTCGACTGCGCCAGTCAACTGCATCAGTCGACTAATCTTTCTGTGCTCTACCTCAGTCGATTGATCAAGCATCAGTCGACTGCCCCCTATGGTTTCCCTTCCAGAGTATAATTCTCTCAGCACTTGAACCCTAGGATTCCCTTCCCGAGTACAGTTCTCTCAGCACTCGAATCCTCACGACTCAGTTGACTCTTCATTCAGCAGCCTTGACCTGTTGCCTTCAAGCCCTCTTTGACTTTGGCTCTCGTCCCTTGGATGCATGCAAGCCCGCGGCTCATCCCCCCATGCCATCCTTCGCGTATGCCTCAAAGTCCGCTTCCCTCGGCTCATCGTTCCTGCTCCAGCAACCTTGACTTGCTGCCTTCAAGCCTTCTTCGACTTCGGTTCTCGTCCCTCGGATGCATGCAAGCCCACGACTCGTCTCCCCATGTCATCCTTTGCGTATGCCTCTAAGTGCGATTCCCTCGGCTCATCGTCCTTGCTTTGTCCATGGTCCCTCGGATGTATATAAGCCCACGGCTTATCTCCTCACACCGTCCTTCACCGGACCTGAAGACGTTCAACTAAGTCTATGTGTGTCCTGCAAACCTGCACACTTACTGTAACACCCCAATTTTACGATTTGAGTACCTGGGAATTGTTTAAAGTTCGGGACGAACTTTTTATAAGATGTGTAGGATTGTAACACCCCAAAATTTCACCATGAATAATATTGTGAATTCATTATGAAATATTATGTGAATAATATTGTGAATTCATTATGAAATATTATGTGAATAATATTTTGGATTCATGGAAAATTATTATAAAAATATTATGTAAATAATGTTATGAAATATCATGAAATTCATGAAATATTATGGAATTCATGAAATATTATCATGAAATATTATGGATTCATGAATATGAAATATTAAAAATATTATGAAATAATATTTATCGAATATTATAAAATAATATGAATTCATGAAATATTATTAATATTATGAAATAATATGAATTCATGAAATATTATTAATATTATAAAATTTCATGATGGGCTTGGCTTAAAGGGCTTTGATATGGATTAGTGCAAATTGTGATAAAAAGAAGAAGTAGAAGGGAGGAAGCAAGGATTGAACCTTAAACCTCCTAGTTGCACTCTCCATGTCTTAACCACTACACCAAACATTGTTTCTTGTTGAGAGAATAAGAAACATGCTTGTTAAGCGTGTAATAGTGAAGAGACATGTCTTTTCATGAGAAAAATATAAATAAGAGAGGGAAGAGGTGTGAGTAACTTCCTCTTCTTCTTCCTTTCTCTTCCCCACCGAAATTCCTTCTTCTCCTCTCCTCTTTTCCATTTTTCGAAAAGTGCTCCCTAGGGTTCTAACCCTAGGGGATTGGAAGGAAGAAGGCTCTTGCCCTCTATTAGGGCCAAGGAGTCTAGAGAAGAAAGAGTAAGAGGAACCTTCACTTCTCCTTCAACCAAGGGTACCCTAAGGGACTTAAAGAAGTAGAATCTCAAGCGAAAGGATGTAAGTATCCCCTCGCCTGCAGCGTAATCGTTATTGTTTGATTTGTATGCTTCTTCTTATTGTTGTTTTTGAAAAGGAAACCTTCCTCCTTTATGAAACTTTCGGCCACCTCCATTTAATAGGCCTTGGTTACTTCTTATTGCATGAGGAGATCCCTATGAACTTAGGGTATGAATATATGTTGGTTTCCTTCATGTTGTGATAACAAAAAGTAGGGTTAGCCACCCTACAACTTTCGGCCAAGAGGAGAAAGGTTAGGTTTTTGGGTTGTTTGCTATCCTATGATATGTCCATGATTAGTATTGTAGATAAAGTGTTTGTGTAAATGTTTGTGTGAAGATTGGATGTCAAAAACCTAGCCTACTCTACCCTACAAGTTTCGGCCAAAGGAGAATAGGCTAGGGTTTTTGGGTTGTTTGCTATCCTAGGATGTGTCCATGTCTAGTAGTGTAGACAAGGTGTTTGAATAAATGCTTGTGTGAAGGTTTAATTTCAAAACCCTAGTTTTCCTACCCTACACCATTCGGCCAAGGCATGAAACCTTAGGGTTTGTGAAGGTTAAATTATTTTATGTGATATGCTTATGTAAAATGATATGAGATGTATATGCATGTGATATTCAAAAGAAATGTTTGATTGGATTCCTTAGCATGTAACATTTGGCCAAGGCATGAAACATGGGGTTGTGAAGGACAACTTACCCTATGAGATTATGATTGTGTTTAGTAAGATCATATGCCTATATATGTGATGATTGTATGAGATGTACCCTAGGAGATATGCTTATGTTTGGGATGATGATATGTATATGCAAATGATGTTTAAATGGAATGTTGGATTAGGAAAAATGGAACTCTCCCTAGCCATGACTTTCGGCCAACCCGAGATTAGGGTTAAGGTGACTTGATTTTCTCCTATGGTGCATGCTAAAGTATGATACATGATATATATATATATATATATATATATATATATATATATGTGGGATGTTGGTAGGGGATGTTTGATGTCAAAAACCTAATCTACCCCTACCCTTGAGTTTCGGCCAAGACCCTAGTTTTAGGGTTAGGAACCATTTGATTTACCCATGAAGCATGCTACCACTTCCTATGATATGAATATGATTTATGTGATCAACCTTGTCATATATAAGATATGTTTAAGGGGTTGAATTATGATCTATGTATGAGCATGCATTATAGCCCATGGGGCACCCTTATGAAATGCATGCTTTATACTAGGCTAGTTATCATGATTATGGAGATCTATGTATGAGCATGCATTATAGCCCATGGGGCACCCTTATGAAATGCATGCTTTATACTAGGCTAGTTATCATGATTATGGATGCATACATATGCATAAGAATGAGCCTTGTAGGGCATGAACGAAGAAGGCTTAGGGCCTAAAGAATGCTTCCCTAGAAGGTTGGGATTAAGAGCATACTTTATGAAAATGAAGAACATGATAATTATTTTATTTTGTAATGGCTTGTACTATAGACTCTTAAAGCGAGTCAAATGATTATGATACTAGGCTGAAGGACTTTTGAGAAGGCCTAGTAAACCCTAGTGGTTCGGGATTAGCTACCTCGTTCCTATTCAGGGGCGCGCGCAAAACATGAAGTACAAGCCGGGCCCTAATGATTATGCTATATTCAAGTATTATGTTATATGTTTTCAAAGAAACCTTCCTATGAAGTTAATATGCTTAGATGTTTAACATGCTTAAACACTTACCATGCTTGAATGTGATTTATTCTCTTATCTTTCTATGATATGAATTTTGCGAGTAGGATAGGATCTTATTAAGCATTTGTGCTTACTAGTTTATATGTTGTCTTATGCTGCAGATTAGGATAAGAGACACTTAAACTAAAGGAAGAGGCAGGAGGGCTGAAGATGTGTGGGGTGGTGGCTCGGGAAATAAAGATCTTCATATCTACAATATTATGCTTATGTTAACATTTCTTTAGTAATGAATGTTACACTTGGATTACTCATATACTTGACTATATTATGAGTTGAACCTATCATGTTATAGGTTGGTTTTGAACAAGCATGCTTAGTACTTTGTTATTAGTACTTTAAGAAAGAAAAAAAAAATTATACGAATGATAGTACGTGACCTCGCCCCGAGAGTAGATATAAGGGCGGGCGTCACACTTACATACACATATTAGTTCAACATAAAACCCTAACTTAATCATATTGACACATACATCAAAACCCAACGATATACCTGATCAAACTTAGGTTGATTGCACCAACAATTTCCCCCTTTTTGATGTATGACAATCTGTTCAAGTTAGGTACAAAAAAAACAATAACAATTAAAAATTACAGACATAGTAAGCAGCATAAACATGCATCCTCCCCTTAACCTATGTCTTCATACACAATTTTCAATTTTCCATGACCACAAGTTAAGTTACAACCTAACTTAAACTACAAGTTCTCTCCCTTTGACACTATCAAAATGATTGCCCTAAGCAATACTAACTATTGATATCAATAAAGAACACCTTTCTATTTCTGAAAACCCCCAGAAATAAGAATACAGAAGTACCAATCGATTGCTTCAGCTACCAGTCGACTGGTGCCTTCGAACCGTAATCCCACAAAAAGATCAGTCAACTACCCCAGGGGCAGTCGACTGATACACAACAGTCTGAAATTCCAGTCGAAATTCAGAAACCCCTAATAAATTCCACAAAATTCAAAAAATTCTGAAAATTTGTAAGCATATTTCTTATGATGTATTCTAACCCAGAAAAATATATTTTCATGAAAATACCAAATATACTTGACTTTTTGACCAAAATTTAAATTCTTTAAAAATACTCCATTTTGTATCAATCTTTTATCCTAGGTTTGAACCCATGTGTTCTCCAAGTCTATCCCATACCATTTAAAACATAGAAGTGTTTTCAAAGTTCCCCCTTTTCTCATATTAATCACTAAAGAAAGAAAAAGTCATGAAAGCTTCCCCCCTTTTTATCATAATCTCTAGTAGAGGGTAATTTGGAATTCATCATATATATCAAGCATGCATACTTCACAATTAAAGTAATAACACTTCATATAAGCAAATCTAAGAAGTGAGTTAAAAAATTCTTACGGAACCATAAATCAGTACTACAAGGGTCATAATCCCGAAATCCTCAAATGTTACAATATCAAAAATGGTGTTTGAGAGATAATAATAAACATGCTAAACTCTCAACACCCTCACATCCAAGTCATGTAGAAGCTACGCATCATCATCGCCAGGAGGAGGAGGAGGAATGACCTGATACATAAGGTTCTAGCGCTGCATCATCTCATACATCCTCCTGTCATAGCTGGAAACCTGAAAGTGCTCCCTGAGCTCATGAACCTCCCCCTGAATAGCAAGCTGCAGCTGCTGGAAACTCTGGAAGTCCTCCCTAAGTCCATGAACCTCTACCTCTAGTTGGGAGAACGCTCCTCTGTAATCCCAGTAGGAGCAGCAGCAGGTGCAACAGCAGGAGCAACCTCCTCATCATCATCAGAGCTGGAAGAAGCATGACAACGTCGCCAGACCATCACTCCTTGCCGCCTCTCGATCCCAACCAAGGAGAGCTGCCGAGAACCTATCTGGTCGTAGTCCTTCAACAGCTGATGTACCTGACCTCTAACGACTCTAATACCTCTAGACGCAAAGAATTCGATCAAAATATGACCGAATGACATGTAAATCTTTCTATTGACATCATGCGAAAAATGTACAATAGATGAGAATACATGGCAGGCGATGTCAATGTCTAGCCTCCTCTCTAGAGCATACATCATCACCAAGTGAGGTAGCCGGATCTTTGACCTCCCCTTGGTGACAATAGGCAGAATGAAGTCTAGGATGATTTTGTACAAGATGTTGCTAACTAGACTCATGCGCCTAGCTATAAAGATATGCTCTAGAGGAGGTCGAGGATTATCAAAATAATGACGATGAATCTGATCAATGGCTACATTGGGCAAGGTTAATGGCTCAGTGACATTGGGGAAACATGTAAACAGATTTTCTGACACCTGACACCCTAGAAATGATCCTAATAATTCAAGTGTAAAAGGAATGGTGACTCTCTGTACCATAGACTCATACGTCCCGTCATCGGGACTACTACATGTAAGATTGACATAAAACTCCTTGCAGAGGTCAAAATTGACATAATGTTGACAGTATACTAACTTCTCTAACCCAAAATGAGTGATTATCTCAATAATGTGAGGAGTGATCTCCTGAAAATACGATTGATTGAGATATCTACAATTCATCAGGATAAAATCAGCATTTTCAAAGACCCGCTGATAACTACCATTTTGTTACTCCAATTAGGCTCTTAAATCCATTTTTTGATCCCTTTTCATATGCTTAAGTTTGCATTTACATTAGGTTTCATGAAATCTTTCTATTTTGTCTTTGGATTCAATTCTTTCTATATTTGAGATATTTTGACATTAATTTTGAATCTAATTTTGTAGGCTTCAAATGACCATGGACCTAGATCAAGATTGGATCAGACTTGAGCTCCTACTTGGCTTTGATCAAGGGGATCAAGAGGTGGATCAATATGGACCGTCCGATCAAGAAACGGCTAGATCTAACCTATCTATCATTTGCTGACCAATCAGAGTTCAAGTTAGAGTTAATCTAGATTACAGATCAAGATCTAAAGATTTGGTCCCAATCAGAGGTCATCCAGCCATTGGATCGAGCTTAAGAGGAGCCTAAACCGTCCATTCAAAGATCAGAGTAATCTGAGCCATCCGTTGCAGATCTGAATGATCCGAGTTCAGGAGGAGCAGATCATGACCCTTGATCAAGATCTGGAAGGTTTGGTTCAGATCTGAAGTGATCCAACCATTAGATGACACGGAAAGGATCTCAACCGTTCAAATTCAAATGCAATTAGTTAAAAACAAAAACTCCCTCTTCCGCTCGTCGTCGTCGCCAGATCGCGTCTTAGTTTTCTTCCGTTCGTCTTCGTTCTTCAATTCCGAGCGCACGCGGCTACCCAGATCGAGTTCTTCTTCAGATTTCAATTCGTCAAGATCAGTTCCGCGAGAGGTTCGCAATCGATTCATCTCTGGAAGCTCAGGCGAGGGTTTCACCGTGAGCTCACTTCATCCGATCAATTCTTACTTGATTTCCATTCTTCATCAATCAGAGCAAATCAGAGGGTTTCTCTGAGTTGATTCGAGGGTCCTTGAGCTACCACTTGCCATTCCAACCATCAAGGAAGAAGGGATCAGAGGAAGTTTCAGATTTCACATCCAAGCTACGCCAACTGATCAAGGAGCTGATTTCTGTTCGATTCTCGAGTGAGGGGGTTCCGAGCTCGATCCTTGTGTGATGTCAAGGAGAAAATCTCGGTGAAGAACTTGAACTGGTTTCAATTAGTTGTAGATTTAATTTCTGAATTCAGTTCTGTAATTTTCCAGTTGTTTAGTTGTCGCAGTTCACCAGTTTCAGCTACTGATCGGTCCGTTCGACCGATCCAGATAGCTACTGATCGATCTGTCGATTGATCAGACTCATACCTGATCGGTCTGTCGACCAATCAGGGAATTTTCTGCACAATTTAACCCTGTTTCAGTATTCAGCTTGTTTCAATTCCTCATTTCCAAAGTTAGATACAGATTTCGTGATTACTTGCATTTGATATTAATCTTGTCTTTCAATTCCGTATTGTTTTTTTCCAAGTAGATTAAGTTTAGAATTGCAATTTCCTAGTTTAAGTTAGCTTAGTTAAGCCTATTTTATTTCAACTAAATTCTCATACTTATTTGCAAAACAAAACCCTCATTTCAATTCGAAAACCCAAATCATTTGACGACAGATAACTTTCAAGCTTGAGTTAAACATACACAACTAGTCCTTGGAAAAATACGACCTGAGGCCCCTATTCTACATTTAATCTTGTTAGCCAAGGGTTTTTAGTTTATAAATATCTAAATTTGAGGCTCATCCGTGACACCTGTTGTGGGCCCATCAAATTTTTGGCATCGTTGCCGGGGAATAACTAGTTGAGTTTGTTTGATTTTTTGCTTGCGTGCTTATTTCCATATCTTGTGATCTATTTCACTTGTTCCATTTTTCTATATACATTTCCTGCGATTTGTATTTGTTGTATGACCAAGTCTGCAGGTGATAATCTTGAGGAATTTGATCCTGAAATTGAGAGGACTTTTAGAGCAAGGAGGAACCAAATCAGAGTTTCAGAGGCTTTTGACATTATTTCTACTCAGTCCATTTTCACTCATTCAGGCAATCATATGGCAGACCACCAGAAAACCATGAAGGAACTTGCAGCACCTGATGATGCTTTTCAGTACTCATGCATTGCCTACCCAGAGCTTACTGGTGACTTTGAGTTGAGATCAGGCTTGATCCATTTATTGCCTAAATTTCAAGGGCAATCAGGAGAGGATCCCAACAGACACTTGCATGAATTCCACGTAATCTGCTCCACCATGAAGCCTCAGGGGATTTCAGAAGAGGATATCAAGCTGAGGGCATTTTCATTTTCTCTTATTGGAGCAGCTAAGGATTGGTTCTATTATCTGCCTACCGGACATGTATCTAGTTGGATTTCTATGAAGAAGGCATTCTTGGAGAAGTACTTTCCAGCCTCCAGAATTACTATCACCAGAAAGAGTATTTGTGGCATATAGCAAGTAGTGGGAGAGATTCTGTATGATTATTGGGAAAGATTTAACAAATTATGTTCTAGTTGCCCACAGCACCAGATCAGTGAGAAGCTCCTTATCCAGTACTTCTATGAGGGTCTACTCCAGATGGATAGGATTATGATTGACGCTGCAGTTGGAGGAGCCCTAGTGAACAAAACACCGGATCAGGCTAGGGAATTGATTTCAAACATGGCAGAAAATTCACAACAATTTGGGAGTAGAGCTTTGTCCACTAGAGGAGTTAATGAGGTTCAGATGGTCTCTAATGAGCAAAAGGAGATTAAGAGTTCTTTGATGGAGCTTACTTCCCTGGTGAAGCAAATGACCTTAAACAATGTAAGCCAAAAATCCCAATTTTTCAGTACCTCCACCTTCAAGTCAAGTGATGAGGTTGTGTAGTATTTGCTCAAGCCAAGAACACAACTCGGATTTATGTCCTAATCTTCAACAAGATGAAACACTAGCGGCGTTGACTAGAGGACAATTTCAAGCCAAGAATAACCCCTACTCATCTACCTATAATCCGGGTTGGAGGGATCATCCAAATTTCAAGTATGACAATTTTTTTTATCAACAAAATCCATCACAACAGTCATTTCAACAGCCTCAACCAAATTTCCAGCAAAATCAGCAAGGGCAGCCACAATTTCAGAGTTTTCAGCAACCAATTCAGCAATTCCAGCCCCAATTTCAGCAACAATTTCATCAAAATCAGCAACCTTACCAAGGAAATCAGCAAGGGTACCAAGGTAATCTGAATTATCAGCAACCATATCAGTTTTCACAGCAAGGATTTCAACCATTCAATCAAAATTTCCAGCCCTCAAATCAGAGTTTTCAGCCTCAACAATTTCAGCCCTCACCACAACAATTTCAACCTTAAAACTAGAATTTTCAAAGCTACAATTCTCAGCAATTCCAACCAAGTTCCCAGCCTACTTTTCAACAATTTCAGCAGCCATTTCAACCCTTTAATCAGCCCCAACAACCCTATTTTCAAAGTTCACAGCAAGGTAGCAATTTTCAGCAACCTCAATCTTCATTTCAAGGTCAACCGAAGACCCATGCTAACCAAGGAGGCTATGGAGGTTCTAGTGGGGTGAATGCTCAACAACAAAGGCTAGAGGAGATGTTACAACAACTCTTGCAACAACAAGGCCAACAAAAAAATGATTCTACCTTACAAAACATTGAGAGACAAATTGGACAATTGGCTAGTGGGATGAACCAAATGCAAGCCCAAGGATCAAGTCAATTACCTTCTCAAGCTACTCCCAATCCAAAGGGAAATGTTAGTGCCATCACTTTGAGGAGTGGGAAGGTTGCTTCAACTTCAAATGCTCCAAGGGCTGAAATTTCTGAAAACCGAACAACACCTATTTTTCCAGTCCCAAACAGCCATGAAATGTCTTCAAAATCAGTTGTTTGCCATCCTAGTTCAAGCTTCACTCCTTCTTCAATTGATCATGTGATTTTGGTGGAAAATGAAGGAGAAATCAGTGGCAAAAGTGAGTTTACAGCAGCTACATCAAGTGGAATTCCAGCTCAAGTTTCAACTCCACAAGTTTCGGCTCAAGAGGAGGAATTAAGGGTTCCTTTGCCCTTTCCACAGCGCAAACCTCAAGCCAAGAAGCAAGTGGAGGAGGAGAAAGCCAAGGAATATAATGAGCTTGTCAAACTTTTTAGTAAGGTGGAGATTAATGTGCCTCTGTTGACCATGATTAAGCAAATTCCTAAGTATGCTAAATTCCTCAAAGATTTATGTGTTCATAAGAAGAAACTAAAGGAGAATAAGTTGGTTAGCTTAGGGAAAAATGTTTTAGCCCTTATCCATGCCATCCCTCAGAAGTGTGAAGATCCAGGGGTTTTTACTGTGTCTTGTGAGATTGGGAGGACTCTGTTTCATGATGCCATGTTGGACTTAGGAGCCTCTATTAATGTGATGCTCAGATCAGTCTTCCAGATGCTTGGTATTGGTCCTCTTCAATCTACTGGAGTGGTGATTCAGTTAGCAGACAGAAGTCAGACCCATCCAGCCGGTATTATTGAAGATGTGTTAGTAAAGGTGAAAGAGCTGATTTTTCCTGCAGATTTCTACATCTTGGACATGGAGGGAGACTACCTAGCACACAGATCTCCACTCATCCTTGGGAGGCTATTTTTGAAGACTGCAAGGACAAAGATAGATGTTTATGCTGGTACACTGTCCATGGAGATAGGAGACACAGTAGTCCAGCTCAGTATTTTTAACGCCATGAAACACCCTAGAGAGGATCACTCTATTATGAGCATTGGCATTCTAGAGGAGTTGGATGATGCAGATATATTTGCTGAGGGAGCTCCACTTGTTATTTCCAGAGGAGATGTCAGTTTAGAGGAGGCTGAGGAGACACTTGCTATTGAGGAGGCTGATTTGGAGGTTGTTTCAGATTTACTTTCAGTTAGAGATGATTTTATAGGTGTAGGGGATTGCATTGAGCCCCAGGGATCACCTACTTTGATTGATATTTCAGAGGATTCAGAGATTAGGTGTGAGAGTGTAGGGGATTGCACTGAGCCCCAAGGATCACCCATACCTACTGAGCAGGCCCAGATTGAGCTCAAGCCACTGTCAGATCATTTAAAGTATGCTTATCTCGGAGAGGAGGAAATTTTTTCTGTTATTATTGTTAGTGATATGAGAAAAATGTCCTAAGGCAATCGCCTTATGATTGTAATCATTTATTTTAATAAATGAATATTCACTATTTGAGTATACATGTTTATGTATTTGATTGAGATCTTAAACTCATTTACTGAATGTCCGCAATATAATTCATAGCATGAGAGAATTTGTGATGAATTCACAACTAGTGATTATCTCTACATGTGCAATTGTGAAGTATTGAAATTGTCCCTAGTCGATGAATTGATAAATACGGACACTATCAATTCCATTGAGACTAGCATGAGTTATTCTCTAATCAGCTGATTCTCACTGGCTGGTGACATTGAGATGTCCGGAGATAAACATGAATGCTAGTTAAGGGAACTAGTTCATTGAAGTGACTGGCTGTAAAACTTCATATTGTAGTCTACATATAGATATGTCAGTGAAGTTCTTACTACAGCTTAAGTGCGATGTTCCTTTGACTTGCGGTGTTCAAGTCATCTTCGTTATGGAGACTTATACTTTGACATCTTAAGCAAGCATCTCCAAGGAGGTGTGGACCCAAGATGATTGGGTATAAGCCGAAGTGCCCGATGATGTTTGAACATCCTACAAAGGATTCACCACTCCTTGCGAGGAGATGTATACCCGAGGCCTATCGTCGGATTGTTACTCGAAGCCTCTGGCCAGAGCATGACATGTTCAGAGTATGAATCTCTTAAATATATGAGATAATTAGAATCCGTAGGACGAGAAAACGTTACTTGGGCTAGGTGTGACGTAGTCAGCCTAGTGGGGACTGACACACATAGATCATGTCCTGAACCAAGTGGGTATAAGATGGTGAAGGGAATGAGGCACGATTCATTATAGCTGCTGAAGGGTTTCAGAATAGTTTCTGAGATCAACCGTTGATCTTTCGATTAATTGGGGATCATGATGTACTACTAGGTGCCACTCATAATCGTTCTATAATTGATTAATTATAGACGGCCAACATAAATCGAAAGTCTATTTAGTCACACGCACTACGAGTAATCTGGGGGATTTAAAACAAGTTAAAAATTAGATTTTCCAATCAAGAGAGATTAGGTTTGGTTGAGCCAAACGATAAATCGAATCTGAATTTATCAGAAACGCATCGGAAGCGTAAAATTGCTAAGTCTTTTGAAGACTTAATAGATGAATTAAATGAGTTTAATTCATTGGGACGTGGCTTGGATGGGCCGGCCAAAGAGGGTCTCCATCCTCTTTGCTTGGCCGACCACAACAAAGGGAGAGAACCAAGTTTTTGGTTCAATTTATAAAATAAACCAAGTGTGGTTTGTTTTATAAAATTATAGATGATATAAATTTTTATATAATAAACCAAGGTTTGGTTTATTTTTCATGGAAATTAAAATGAACCATGGATTGGTTTATTTTATTTTATAAAATCAATCATGAATTGATTTACCATGATAAGAAAATTTATTCCATAAGAAAAAAGGAGACTTGGTCGGTTTTTATCATGAATTAAAATATGATAAAACATGACATGATGGAATAAGTCATAGAAAATTTATTTCATAGGAAAAAAGAGACTTGGCGGTTGAGAGACCAGTATATAAAGGACCCAAGGCAAGGCTTGGAAATCAATCGAAGTATTCTTGCCTGGGCTCTCTCCCTCTCCTCCCTTCTTTCTCTTGGCCGGCCACAAGGCTCTTCTCCCTTCTTCTTGCCGTGAGTACAAGGAGAAGCACCGAGGCGACAAAGTTCTTTCGTTGGGACGATCTTCCTCTCTGGCCATTATCACCTTGGGATTGGGCGCAAGTCATCTTCCTCCTTCTCGCCGGAATTGTGATTCCAGCCAACCTTGGTAGTGAGTTTTTCCGATGTGATTACTTCTCTCTTGCTTTTCATGTCGTGTTCTCAGAGAATCTAGTAGTTCTCGAGAACACGAAACTCGTGGCTTTGCGAAGTCATCCCGAAGATACTCGGCGTGGACGCGAATAGAGGCGGAGCTTCCGAGGGACGCTTACGGTTGGATCTCATCCCTTCCTTCGAGTTACGCGAGGTAATACGTAAATTAGTTTACGTTTCTGCAAAATTTTAAATATATGATCATGTCTACACAAGATAAAGTTGCATGCTTAGATGTGTGGTTAAATAATTTGAGAAATTATTTATGCTAAACCTTCCGCTGCACGTAATTAATTTTAAAATTACAAACCCGCATCCATGTCAACATGCACCCGGTCCCAACAGTGGTATCAGAGCCGAGGTTTGTGTTCGACATAATCATATAATTGTTTTTGCGGAAACCTTTGTCATGATCTCAATTTTGGAAAATTTTCCAATTATGGTAAATTTTCGATTTAGGAATTTCAAAGTTTGGAAATCCTCATGAAATTTCGCAAACTTTTGAAATACCTCTATTTCTGAAATTTTATGATAATTGTGAAATCTTTCCAATTTTGGAAATTCCCTATTTTGGAAATTTTTCAATTTTGGAAATACGTAAGTTTTCTTTGTACCAGAAACTTACAATTATTCTGAAAATCTTTTATTTTTGGAAACTTTCCATTTATGGAAAGCTCGCAATTTTGGACACTTTCTTTCAAGAAAGTCTAGACAAATTATGGGAATATTAATTGGCATTTAAATTCATAATTGGAAATTAAATTATTTACAAAATTCTTTATTTTGGATTGAGCCTCGGGGAGCCATCCAATTTAAAGTTAGTTGTTATAATTAAATTTCCTAAATTGAATTTAAACTGTCAAATGTTTAATTTGGATTGAGCCTCGGGGAGCTGTCCAAATTATATTATCAATAAATTCTTATTTTGGATTGAGCCTCGGGGAGCCGTCTAAATTAAGTTATTGATATTAATTTTCCATAAATAAAATATGTGATCAAATCTTGGAAAATTTGAGGTGATTCTCAAACGATAATTTCCTTATTTGATTTATGAGGTGATGCTCTTACATATTATTGTCTCCAAAATTAATTAGAAAAATTGTTTCCTATATAGTATATTTCCTTAAATAAGATTTTCATGAAAATAATATGTGGTTGAATTAAGGGAATCTGTCTCTTAATTTAATAAGATTTGATTTAGAGAAATCAAAGTCTTGAACATATTAATTCTGAAATTGATTATGATAATTTAGGAAATTGTTTCCCAAAAATAATTCCTTGAATAAAGTATGAAATTAGAATTAGAAAATCCGGTTCCTAATTCAATTAATGAGACTTGATAAATTAAGTCACATACATACTTTATTAAGGAAATCGTTAGAACATGACATAATTATATGTCATGAATGTGCATAAACGAAAAGGATGAGACCCAAAACCCCTTACAAAATATTAAGGCCAACACCTTCCATTAATATGGTTAGAATTGGAGTTTTGTTTCTCGTTTGGGTTGATGGACACATCCATGCCCGGCTTGAACCTCAAGATGTTCAAACCATGGAATTGGTTTATGATTAATATAGTTGGAGTCAGAGGTCAATCCTTAGTTTTGGTTGTTGGACACATCCAAGCCTGACTAAACGGTTGAATGAGCTCCAACCATATTAAAACTATTTCTTGATTAATGGGTCAGCCTTAAGCTTGGAGCATCGATTTGTTGTGCCACAGCCAAGGTCGATGTAAAGAGAGGTGCGTTGGGTGCTATGTGTATTGTTGCATACTTGTTAATGAGTTAACAACCCAATGATTTATGCAAACATTCAATTAGTTGATAGCATAATGTGATAGTTACATATGTATAATATGTAATCGGTGTAATTACCTACCTTCATAGCTAAGAATAACTTGATGGACTCCAGCCATGGTTGTTCTTATCTATGGTTGGATATCAACCTATTTGGAGATGTTCCTACGATCTCCCGAATTGATAAAAAGGGTTATTCAATTCGAAAAATAAATAGGATTTAATTAATGTATATTGATGCATTCATTATCATTCTCATCACATAACCTCAATTTGTATTTCTAGGATAATCACTTGATCATGTCTTCTTTGAATTTGCGTTCCATTTGGGACACCAATAAGTTAACTAAGGCCAAAAGGATTGAAAAGGCACCAAAAGGCACTTGCCATCACTGCGGCAAGGAGGGCCACTGGCGAAGAAACTGCAAGGTTTATCTTGAGTCCTTGGAGAAGAAGGCATCCGATGCCCCATCCTCTTCAGGCATCTTCGTTATTGAATGTCACTCTATTTCCTCGTACACCTGGGTACTTGAAACTGGGTGTAGATCACATATATGTAATGACATACATGTCAAGGGAGAAGCGAATTTGCGAGTTCGAAATGGACCAAAGATTGCTGCTATTGCCATCGGAACATATTTGCTAAAGCTCCCTACTGGACTTGTCTTAGAATTGGATAATTGTTATTTTGTTCCTTCGTTAATAAAGAACATTGTATCTATTTCATGCTTGAATGAAAAGGGTTACCATTTAACTTTTAGTAACAATTACTGTTACATAACTTTAAATGGTGTTCTTTATGGGACCAGAACTTTATGCAATGGTATCTACACGTTAGATTTATCCGGTGACGTTTTCAATATCGAAGTTAGCAACAAACGTGCTCGAATAGATAATCAAATAAACTCCTATACGTGGCATTGTCGTCTTGGCCATGTAAGTAAGAAACGCATGACCAAATTACACCGATGTGGAATTCTGGAATCATTTGAACCCGGTTCATTTGATACATGCGAATCATGCTTAAAAGGCAAGATGGCCAAATTACCCTTTTCTGGAAAAGGTAAACCAGTGGGAGAATTGCTTGGTCTAATACATACTGATGTATGTGGACCAATGTCAACTCTTGCACAAGGAGCCTATAGCTACTTCATTACCTTTATCGATGATCGCTCACGATTCGGGTATGTGTTCTTAATGAAACACAAATCTGAAACTTTTGAGAAATTCAAAGAGTTCACAAGGAGGCTATGCGCTTAAGACAGCTGTTTACTTGCTAAACAGAGTCCCGACTAAGGTAGTCTCTACTACTCCATATGAGACATGGAATAGTAAGAAACCTCATTTATCTCACCTAAAGATATGGGGTTGTCCTGCTTATGTAAAGCGGACTGTATCAGACTAATTGGATGCTAAGTCTGATAAATGTCTATTTATTAGATACTCTAAGGAAACGAAGGGTTACCAATTCTATTATCCCTTGGAACAAAAGGTGTTTGTTTCATGGCATGCTGTATTTCTAGAAAAAGAATTTATTTTACAAGAAAACAGTGGGAGTAGCATTGAACTTGAAGAAGTTCAAGAAACTCTAATAGACATTACAGAGACACCTAGTCTAGACCCACAACCAATAACTCATAATGATGAGCTATCAGTTGAACCTAAAACAACACCACTTCTTCGTAGGTCTGATAGGACACACAATATTCCAGAGAGATACGGATTTCTCATAAGTGAATCGAACGACGTGTTACTCATTAACGATGACGAACCTATCCGTTATGAAGATGTTCTGAAAAATTCAGAAAGGGATAAATGGCTTGAAGCCATGAAGTCGGAAATTGATTCCATGTACAAAAATCAAGTATGGGACTTGGTTAACCCACCTGAAGGGATTAAGCCCATAGGGTGCAAGTGGGTTTTCAAGAAGAAAACCGACATGGAAGGTAATATTGTTACCTTTAAGGCTAGATTAGTGGTAAAAGGATATCGTCAGAAACATGGAATTGATTATGACGAAACCTATTCGCCAGTAGCTATGCTTAAATCCATTCGGATGCTCCTGGCCATAGTAGCTCATTATGATTATGAGATATGACAAATGGATGTGAAAATAGCTTTCCTTATTAGAAACCTGCCTGAGGCTGTATACATGATACAACCTGAAGGTTTCACATCGGTCAATAAAACCAAAGTATGCAAGCTTCGACGATCCATATATGGACTAAACAAGCATCCAGGAGCTGGAACATCCGTTTTGATGAGACAATCAAAGAGTTTGATTTCTCACAAAATCCTGACGAACCTTGTGTGTACAAGAAGGTTAGTGGGAGTGCAGTCGTATTTCTGGTGTTATATGTCGATGACATATTACTTATAGGAAACAATATATCAGTCTTACAGTCACTTAAAATTTGGTTGTCCAAAACTTTCTCCATGAAAGACCTGGGAGAAGCAACCTATATCCTTGGGATTAGAATCTATAGAGATAGATCAAAACGGTTGCTTGGTCTTTTGCAGTTTACATATATAGACCGAGTGCTAGAAAGGATTAGCATGTCGGAATCCAAGAAAGGTTACCTTCCCATCAGGCATGGGATCAACCTTCAAAGTCTATGTGTCCGCGCACAGAAGACGAGAGGATTTGCATGAATAAGATTCCTTATGCATCCGTGATAGGATCTATCATGTATGTTATGTTATGTACTAGGTCCGATGTATCGTATGCTCTGAGCGTCACAAGAAGATACCAGTCTGATCCAGGAATGGATCATTGGGCGGCTGTCAAGACAATCCTGAAGTACTTGAGAAGAACTAAGGATGTGTTCCTAATATATGGAGAAGGTGATATGGTAATACGTGGGTATACAGATGCTAGTTTCCAGATAGATAAGGATGACTCCAAATCTCAGTCCGGATACATATTTATTTTGAATGGAGGCGCAATAAGTTGGATGAGTTCCAACCAAGACACCGTAGCGGATTCTACCACGGAAGCGGAATATATTGCAGCTTCGGAAGCAGCAAAGGAAGCAGTCTGGATCAAGAAGTTTGTCTCAAAACTTGGTGTGGTTCCAACCATTGATGAAGCAATACCGGTTTATTGCGACAACAATGGAGCTATTGCACAAGCGAAGGAACCAAGGTCTCATCAGCGATCCAAACATGTGCTTCGCCGCTATCATCTGATCAAAGAGATTATAAGTAGGAATGATATACAAATTGAGAAAATTCCCACTGAAAGGAATTTAGCGGATCCTTTAACTAAGGCCTTGCCTCAAAGCAAGTTTGAGGGTCATGTTAGAGCCTGTGGTATTGGATACCGTAGCGATTAGCATTAGGCCAAGTGGGAGTTTGTTAGTGATATGAGAAAAATGTCCTAAGGCAATCACCTTATGATTGTAATCATTTATTTTAATAAATGAATATTCACTATTTGAGTATACATGTTTATGTATTTGATTGAGATCTTAAACTCATTTACTGAATGCCCGCAATACAATTCACAGCATGAGAGAATTTGTGATGAATTCACAACTAGTGATTATCTCTACATGTGCAATTGTGAAGTATTGAAATTGTCCCTAGTCGATGAATTGATAAATACGGACACTATCAATTCTGTTGAAACTAGCATGGGTTATTCTCTAATCAGCTGATTCTCACTGGCTGGTGACATTCAGATGTCCGGAGATAAACATGAATGCTAGTTAAGGGAACTAGTTCATTGGAGTGACTGGCTGTAAAACTTCATATGGTAGTCTACATATAGATATGTCAGTGAAGTTCTTACTGCAGCTTATGTGCGATGTTCCTTTGACTTGCGGTGTTCAAGTCATCTTGGTCATGGAGACTTATACTTTGACATCTTAAGCAAGCATCTCCAAGGAGGTGTGGACCCAGGATGATTGGGTATAAGCCGAAGTGCCCAAAGATGTTTGAACAGCCTACAAAGGATTCACCACTCCTTGCGAGGAGATGTATACCCGAGGCCTATCGTCGGATTGTTACTCGAAGCCTCTGGCCAGAGTATGACATGTTCAGAGTATGAATATCTTAAATACATGAGAGTAATTAGAATCCGTAGGACGAGAAAACGTTACTTGGGCTAGGTGTGACGTAGTCAGCCTAGTGGGGACTGACACACATAGACTATGTCCTTAACCAAGTGGGTATAAGATGGTGAAGGGAATGGGGCACGATTCATTATAGCTGCTGAAGGGTTTCAGAATAGTTTCTGAGGTCAACCGTTGATCTTTCGATTAATTGGGGATCATGATGTACTACTAGGTGCCACTCATGATCGTTCTATAATTGGTTAATTATAGACGGCCAACATAAATCGAAAGCCTATTTAGTCACACGCACTACGAGTAATCTGAGGGATTTAAAATGAGTTGAAAATTGGATTTTCCAATCAAGAGAGATTAGGTTTGGTTGAGCCAAACGATAAGTCGAATCTGAATTTATCAGAGACGCATCAGAAGCGTAAAATGGCTAAGTCTTTTGAAGACTTAATAGATGAATTAAATGAGTTTAATTCATTGGGGCGTGGCTTGGATGGGCCGGCCAAAGAGGGTCTCCATCCTCTTTGCTTGGTCGGCCACAACAAAGGGAGAGAACCAAGTTTTTGGTTCAATTTATAAAATAAACCAAGTGTGGTTTGTTTTATAAAATTATGGATGATATAAATTTTTATATAATAAACCAAGGTTTGGTTTATTTTTCATGGAAATTAAAATGAACCATGGATTGGTTTATTTTATTTTATAAAATCAATCATGGATTGATTTACCATGATAAGAAAATTTATTCCATAAGAAAAAAAGAGACTTGGTCGGTTTTTATCATGAATTAAAATATGATAAAACTTGGCATGATGGAATAAGTCATAGAAAATTTATTCCATAAGAAAAAAGAGACTTGGCGGTTGAGAAGCCACTATATAAAGGACCCAAGGCAAGGCTTGGAAATCAATCGAAGTATTCTTGCCTGGACTCTCTCCCTCTCCTCCCTTCTTTCTCTTGGCCGGCCACAAGGCTCTTCTCCCTTCTGTTGGTGCAGAATGCACCTAAGTCAAACCTGTGTTTTGATAATGGCAACATAGGTCAAAAGTTAAGTGTTTCTTGTTTTCTAACAAGTTAATCTAGTGTGCAGTGAAAGCCCTAGCGAAGGACTGCTAGGCACTGGCGAAGGAATGCTAGAGTCAAAAGCCCTAGCAAAGGACTGCTAGGCACTGGCGAAGGAATGCCAGAGTCAAAAGACCTAGCGAAGGACTGCTAGGCACCGGGTGAAGGACAGCTCGGCATCCAAGCCCTGACAAAGGACCGTCAGGCAAAAGTCCAACCAAGGGAGCGGTTGGCATCAGGTAAATTCTCCCGAGAGGAGTAGGTGAGGATGCGTTCCTCGTCGAGGGAACTGTAGGCGTCGGTTCGACCTAGGGCTCCATTTTGGAGACCAAAGTCAGAACCAAGACAGCTAAGGCTGTATAAACTAATAATTATTTGTTTTATTGTGTTTTGGACTAACCCTGGATGCAGGACCGAAGGAACGTGTGTCTGCAACTCAGAGAGCCTCAAAGGAGTGAGGCAGCAGCTGAGCAGGGCGCCCTGAGTGTCCAGGGCGCCCCCAAGGTGAACCAGAACCAAGTGAAGCAAAAAGGGCTTCGGCTGCCTATTGGGCAGGGCGCCCTCAGCAGCCAGGGCGCCCTCAGCATCCAGGGCGCCCTCAGCAGCCAGGGCGCCTTGGGCCCAAGTCTGCGAAGCCTCATCTTTATCCACAACCTAGATTTCTGCGCGGAAGAAGTCAGCCAAGGCGCCCTCTGCGACCAGGGCACCCCCAGAGTCAAACTTATCCCTATTCGGATGGGATAACTATTGACCGAGCTAAATCCGGATCGGCTGACACGTGGCAGGGCACCCCCGACGTCCAGGGCGCCCCTAGGTGCTATAAATAGCACCCCTCGACCCCAAGCTTCACAACAACTTCGCTCCAAAGCTTCCACGCTCTTCTACGCTCGTGCCTTGCTCCAGAAACGCCTCACCTCGAGCTGACGACGTCCCGCTGCCCCGAAAAGAGTCGATACACTCCGGACGTCGGTAACGAAGAGCTTAATATTTTATTATTATTTTATTGCACTCTCTTTGTAATTGAAATTATTGTAACCTCTTTGCGCGAATATAGAATTGCCCAAAGTAAACGGTCAACGACCGTGGGCCTTGGAGTAGGAGTCGACACAGGCTCCGAACCAAGTAAAAACCGCTGTGTCTTAGTGCTGTATCTCATATTTTTATTTCCGCTGTGCACTTACTCTTAGCTTTCCGAAAATGAACGATTATCGATATTCTCGGTTTTTCACGATCCAACAAGTGGTATCAAAGCGGGGAAGTTCAAACCTGGTGCAACCACCAGTTTGAAATTTTTTTCGAATTTCTTTTTAATTTTATCATTCTATTATCTTTATCTTACGAATTTTTCGAAAAAATTTCATTCGTTTTTTTTTGGCAAGATTGGTGCAACACCCCTTGTCTTTAATTTATCCAGCACTGCTAATCCAAGACCAAGTCTTGGCAAATTTCTTTTAGCTTTCTGTTTCAGTCTAAATGGCCATGCAAGAGGGATTTACCACCGCAAGACCTCCACTCTTCAGTGGAGAAGACTTTTCCTACTGGAAAAGTCGCATGGAGGTCCACCTGAAAACTCAGGTGGACATGTGGATCATTATCCAGTCCGGTCTGGAGATCCCCCGAAACGCTGAAGGACAACCACAAAGCTATTCCGAATGGGACAACTCCCTTAAATGCAAGATAGAAGCCGACGCAAAAGCGACACAAACCCTACAATGCGGGCTGACAAAGGAAGAGCTGAATCGCGTGGGCCCCTTCAATAGTGCAAAGGAGCTATGGACAAAACTGATCGAGCTGCACGAAGGGACTTCAGATACTCGGATCAGCAAGCGGGATCTGCTACTAAACAAACTCTACACTATCAAGATGGCCGACAACGAAATAGCAGCCCAACTCCACGCACGGATCCAAGAGGTAATGAACGGTCTTCACACAATAGGTCACAAGGTCGAAAACCGTGACCTAATAAGGTATGCTCTAAACGC
The DNA here is from genome assembly GCA_024364735.1 of Boesenbergia rotunda. Lineage (NCBI taxonomy): Eukaryota > Viridiplantae > Streptophyta > Magnoliopsida > Zingiberales > Zingiberaceae > Boesenbergia > Boesenbergia rotunda. Next base: position 930,573 of record JAGFNQ010000655.1, read on the forward strand.
CTTCCCTAGAAACACCTTGTGGGCATCTATGGTAGATGCATACAAGGTCTCTAGGGATCTTTCTAAAATAAAATTAGACGAATTATTTTCTGAACTAGAACTGCACGAACAAACTAACACCAATATGGTTGAGAAAGGTATTGCTTTTCTTGCAGGCAAGACTGGAAGAACAACGAAGAAGAAGCCTGAACCTGAAACCGAATCTAACTCAGACTCAGATTCAGAAGAAGAAGATAGAGATCAAACTAAGCTGGTCCGGCTCGCTCGAAGCTACTACAAGGAGCTGAAGAACCGAACCAACAAACGAAAAACCGGCCGAAGAAAGGACGAACCAACTGAACCGGCAAGCAAGCCCAATGTGACCTGCTATGAGTGCAAGAAAAAGAGCCACTACAAGTCAGAGTGCCCTAACCTAAAGGAGACTAAAAAGCCGAGAAGAAAGAAGGCACTGCAAGCAACCTGGGACGAGTCTTCCTCAGAAGAAGAAGAAGAGGCACCCCAGTCCAACCTCCTAGCTCTGACCGCCTCAGATAAAGTCGAGACAGAATCAGAATCAGAACAAGAGGACGGCGAGCTGACCTTCACAGAAGACGAAGAAATTAAGGTAACTGGTTTTAATAGATTACAGTTAACTGAATTGATTTCTTTTCTTTCTCGAGATTTGGCAAAAGCCAAACTCCGGGTCGAAACCCTCCGACAGGAAGTAAAACTCCTGAAAGAGGGAGCTGACTCTAAACCCTTAACCGAGAAGATTCAGGAAGGAACTCCTACTCAAGTTGAAAAACTTGAAAAGGAGAACTCCTCCCTGAAAACTCAGGTTAAGGATTATAGAACAGCTTTAGAATGATTTACATCTGGTTCCAAGGGTCTTGACATGATCCTTGGAAAACAGAAATCAGTTCTAAATCGATCCGAACTTGGCTACCGAACCAAATCCCGACAAAGATCATATTTGACTGTACTGAATCAGTCCAGAGGCAAAATTCAGGCATGGGTACCTAAACTATGCCTGAACAAACCAACTGGATCAAATCAGTATTGGATCCCCAAGGACAAGATTCACATCTTGCCTAACCATCACCGTGGCTTTAGTCCAGGGGGAGCCAAACTGAAAACCATTTTCATTATTAGATGAATTTGTTATTCTTGATTTAATTGCTTGATTGATTGATTACTTATTTTCTGCAATATACCATGCTTAGACTTAGGTTAGTTAAGGACTAAACAAACTTAGCTGAAATTTGACAACATAGTATTGGGTAGAGGTGAGATGATAGTACGTTGGGGAAACCAATTCTAATAAGATCAAGTTCACTTGGTCTCTTTAGACTGGTGAAACCAGCCGAAGCTACCGATCCAAAACCCAAACTAGTTAGACCAGAAATTTTTCAGAAATAATTTTGAAAATGAAACTTCATTAAAAGGCTTTGTCAAGGAAAGGGTGGATGATCCCATAAGGCTTCGGCCAAAGAAGGCCTAGTGCCTCGCCAAGACCTGGAAGTCAATTTTTGAAATTCAAATTCAAATTAATTTTTGTCAAATTTGAATCTAACACAAAAATTCAGCTAAGCATAGATTTAAACATCTTTTCAAAAATTTCAAAATTAATTAATTAAGTTTTCAAAATTTAATTATCCTTCAAACTTAATCAAAATTTTCAAAACTATCAAAACCTGTCTCACGAAAACCATAAGGTTAACGTGATTGAAAACCCTAGATTTGGGTGAGACAGACTAGGCAGTGAAACTCAATTTAAGCTATTCCTGATTCTAATTGGATCTAAATCAAGAAAATTCTTTATGCGTAGGAACATAAAGATTTGGACCAATGGATGTTGGATAGCGGCTGCTCCAGACACATGACTGGAGATAAATTGAAGTTCACCAAGCTCAAACTCAAAAACCTAGGCTCAGTGGCATTTGGCAATAATGCTACACTCAAGGTAATTGGGTCAGGTAATATTGAGCTTAAATCTGATTTCATTATTAAGAAAGTTCTATTGGTTGAAAACTTTAATTTTAACTTGCTTAGCATAAGTCAGTTATGTGATTCTGGTTATATAGTTACTTTCAATAATTCTAACTGCCTGATTAGAAATGAACCAGACTCAGAAATCATACTTAAGGGCACTAGGAAAAACAATGTATACTCTATAAATCTTCCCCTTATACCCAAATGTATGTTAACACAATTAGAACAAACAAACCTCTGGCATAGGAGATTAGGTCACACCAATATAAGAACTATATCAAAAATTACCCAACTTGGCTTAATCAAAGGTATCCCCAAAATCAAAAATAATGAAAACCTGATATGTGAATCATGTAATCAAGGGAAACAAACCAAATCCAATCACAAACTTATTCAATCTGACTTAACTCAAACTACACTTGAGCTCCTGCACCTTGACCTATTTGATTCACATGGAGCCAAGTCACTAAGCGGGAACCGATACTGCTTAGTAATAGTTGATGATTACTCTAGGTTTACCTGGGTTAGGTTCCTAAAAACCAAAGATGTAACCCTAAACCTATTCAATGAATTCTGTTAACTAATTGAAAATCAAAACGACACTAAAATAAAAAGACTTAGGAGTGATCACGGGGGAGAATTTGAGAATCAACGATTCGAAGAATTCTGTAAAATAAATGGGTATTTACATGAATTTTCATGTCCTAGAACCCCCCAACAAAATGGGATAGTTGAGCGACGAATAGAACCTTACAAGAAGCCGCTAGGGCTATGCTCAACGAATTTAATCTAGAAAACCAATTTTGGGCAGAAGCAATTAGTACAGCCTGTTATATCCAAAATAGGGTTTTAATTAACAAGCGACACAACAAAACCCCCTATGAATTGTACTACCATAGACTACCAAATTTACATTACCTAAGGGTCTTTGGATATAAAGTCCATATCCTAAACACCAAAGACTATTAGGAAAATTTCAATCCAAGTCAAACCCTGGTATCTTCCTAGGATACTCAACCACAAGTAGAGCCTATAGAGTTATAACAAACAAACTAAGAAAATTGAAGAAACTACAAACTTAATTTTTGATGAAGAAATCAATTCAACATCTAATAATCCAGATTTAACTTCATCACACTCTGACCAAGAAAATAATGAACCCTTAATTGAACCCCTAATTGAACCCTTAAACAAGTTAACCATTGAACCAATTAATGAGTCAACTGAAACAAATATTGAACCAACAAATCAACCAGCCCAAAGAAATCGAAACAAACCATCCAGCCGGACCTGAGGCTGAACCAAGCTCTAGGAGAACCAAGAAACCCAGACTTAGTCACCCAACCGATCAAATTGTGGGTGATCCAACTCTAGGAGTCAGGACTAGGTCCTCGTATAAAACCTCAGTCAAATAGCTATGATATCAAAAATAGAACCCAAAACTATAGATAAGCCCTACCTGACCCTGATTGGATCATAGCTATGCAAGAAGAATTAGCCCAATTTGAGAGGAACCAAGTCTGGGAACTAGTGCCTAAACCTGAAGGTAAATCCATTATAGATACTAAGTGGGTCTTTAGGAACAAGCTAAATGATCAAGGAGAAATAGTCAGGAATAAAGCCCGCTTAGTAGCTAAGGGATTCAGCCAAGTAGAGGGACTAGACTATGATGAAACATATGCCCCAGTAGCTAGACTTGAGTCCATTAGAATGTTATTGGCCTTTGCATCCCATAAAGGATTCAAGTTATATCAAATGGATGTAAAGTCAGCCTTCTTAAATGGATTTATTAAAGAAGAAGTTTATGTAGGGCAACCCCCCGGGTTTGAGGACTTAGACAAACCTAACCACGTCTACAAACTAACTAAAGCCCTATATGGATTAAAACAAGCACCTAGGGCTTGGTATGAAAGACTATCAACTTACTTAACTACTAAAGAATTTAAACAAGGCCAATTGACTAACCCTATTCATTAAAACCCTAGGAAAAGATATATTTATTGCCCAAATTTACGTAGATGACATAATCTTTGGATCCACCAACACCAACTTTCTAAAGAATTTGTCAAGATAATGGAAGAATGAATTTGAAATGAGCTTAGTTGGTGAGCTTACATTTTCTTAGGACTACAAATCAAACAACTAGGATGGTAACTATGTTCATCAATTCAAATATGCTAAAGAATTAATAAAGAAATTTAAAATGGATAACTCTAAAAGCATAAGTACCCCCATGGCCACTAATGTAAAAATAGATAGTGACCCTGATGGTAAACCAGTGGATCCTAAACTCTATAGGAGTATGATAGGTAGCCTACTGTACCTTACAGCCAGCAGACCTGATATTCTTTTTTCTATAGGGATGTGTGCTAGATACCAAACTTGTGCTAAGGAAACGCACTTAGCAGCCCCTAAAAAGAATTTTAAGATATGTAAAGGGCACCCTAAATGGTAGGGATTTGGTATCCTAGAACCTCAACTTTTGATTTAATAGGATACACAGATTCTGACTATGCAGGCTGTAAGTTAGATAGAAAGAGCACAAGTGGAAGCTGCCAACTGTTAGGTCAGAGTCTAGTTAGTTGGTACAGCAGAAAACAACACTGTGTAGCCCTATCCACAACTGAAGCTGAGTATGTGGCATTAGGGGAATGTGTGGCTCAACTTTTATGGATGATGCACACACTTAAGGACTATCAGCTCAACTACACCCAAACTCAAGTATTTATTGACAATATAAGTTCAATTAATTTAACTAAGAACCCAATCCAACACTCCAGAACCAAACATATAGAAGTCAAACATCATTTTGTAAGAGACCATGTAACCAGGGGTGAAATAGTACTCAAGTATATTGACTCTAAATCCAACCTAGCTGATATATTCACAAAGCCCTTACCTGAGTCTGAGTTCAGCTCACTAAGAAGGCAGTTAGGATTGTGCTCTGTAGAATAGAGAAACTCAATTTTTTTGCTCTATTTTTTAAAATTGTTTCTAAAAATAGAATTTGAAAAATTGCTTTACTTAATTTTAAAATCAGTTTTTTTCTTTCGACTTAGTTTTATTTAAAAACTACCCCCTTTCAAAACTAGGGATTTTTCGAAAATGGACTTAGGCTAGGCCCTAACCCTAGAACTGCATGCACCTATAGACTTAGAAGCCAGCATCTCACAAGCACCTTAGGGTACTTATGATTGATAACCTAGAAAGGGTTGAGATGCTTAGGTCTTTGCCTTAATTCAAGATGCTTTAAGTCAGTGCATCTGCAGTAATTGGGGCACTAAATACAACTTATACAGCAATCAAGTTAAGTGTCAAGCTTAGAAAATCTAACTTGAACAGAAACACTTAACTTGACTAACCCTAGCAAAAACTACTGTATATAACAGTTAGTAAGTAGCTAATTGGGTTAGACAGGTCCCTACAGACAAAAATTGATTGATTTAGTGTAAATCAAACTGGTTCAGTACAGCAAATTATTTATTTCCTTTATCATGCTATTTTATTTTTTGATATATGGCAAAGGGAGAGATAGGAAAGGAGAGAGTAAAATTTTCAAAAATTTTAAATTTTCAAATTTTCTATACTCTATCCTTTATTCAAAAAGTTGCTTTCAAAAAGTTTTACTTATTCAAAATTTTTTAAAAATACTTAAGTTCAAAAATGCTTTCAAAAAGTTTTACTTATTCAAAATTTTTTGAAAAATACTTAAGCTCCTTCAAAATTTTGCTAAGTACTCTAGCTAAAAATTCTTTACTTCAAGCTTCAATTTTGCTAAGTACTCTAGCTTAAAAATTCTTACTTCAAGCTTTCAAAATTTTGCTAAGTACT
>JAGFNQ010000656.1:0-38718 GCA_024364735.1 Boesenbergia rotunda
TTCGCCCGAAAGGCCTTCAAAAGACTTAGCCATTTTTAGCTTCCATTGCGCCTCTGACTAACTCAGATTCGACTTATTTCTCTTGATCGAAAAATCTAATTTTCAACTCGTTTAAATCCCTCGGATTACTCGTAGTGCGTGTGACTAAATAGGCTTTCGATTTATGTTGGTCGTCTATAATTAACTAATTATAGAACGATCATGAGTGGCACCTAGTAGTACATCATGATCCCCAATTAATCGAAAGATCAACGGTTTGACCTCAGAAGAAATTATTCTGAAACCCTTCAGCAGCTCTAATGAATCGTGCCCCATTCCCTTCACCACCTTATACCCACTTGGTTCAGGACACGGTCAATGGTGTCAGTCCCCACTAGGCTGACTACGTCACACCTAGCCCAAGTAATGTCTTACTCGTCCTTTGGATTTCTAATTACTCTCATGTATTTTAGAGACTCTCACTCTAAACATGATATGCTCTGGCTAGAGGCTTTGAGTAACAATCCGACGATAGGCCTGGGTATACATCTCCTCGCAAGGAGTGGTGAATCCTTTGTAGGTTGTTCAAACATCTTCGGGCACTTCGGCTTATACCTGATCATCCTGGGTCCACACCTCCTTGGAGATGCTTGCTTAAGATGTCAAAGTATAAGTCTCTATGACCAAGATGACTTGAATACCGCAAGTCAAAGGAACATCGCACTTAAGCCGCAGTAAGATCTTCATTGACATATCTACATGTAGATTCTCATATGAAGTCTTACAGCTAGTCACTCCAATGAACTAGTTCCCTTAACTAGCATCCATGTTTATCTCCGGACATCCCAATGTCACCAGCCAGTGAGAATCAGCTGAATAGAGAATAACCCATGCTAGTCTCAACAGAACTGATAATGTCCGTATTTATCAATTCATTGACTAGGGATATTTCCAACACTTCACATTTGCACATTTAGAGATAATCACTAGTTGTGATCCCATCACAAATTCTCTTAGGCTGTGAACTGTATGGCGGACATTCAGTAGATGAGTTTAAGATCCCAATCAAATACACAAACATGTATACTCAAATAGTGAATTATCATTTATTGAAATAAATGTTTACAATCATAGGCGATTGCCTTAGGACACTTCTCTCATATCACTAACAATGGGCGCTTGTATTCTTCGGGAGTGATCCAACCCTGGTTAGGCTCTTCCATCTCCGCTTCCGATCAGGCTGCAGGTGTCCCTCCTTCTAGCTGCAAATTTGATCCTGTCGCGATGCGAGGTGGACGCCCCTGCCGCTGAGTGAGCCTCCGGGGAGCACGAAGTCGCTGAGGTGGTCTACCGAGCTGGATCACCTCTATCTTGCAAGACATAGACCGTTAGAACCCGTCGGGAAAAGTCCCCGACCAGGCACTCCGACGGGCTTGACCCTCTTCCAGACCAGGTCCCCCTCCTGGAATGTCCTCGGCAGTACCTTCCGATCATACTTCTGTTTCATCTGCTGCTGATACGCGAACATCCGAGCAGCTGCTCTGTCTCGGATTTTGTCGACCAGGTCCATCTCCAGTCGTCTTCTTTCCGAGTTATCCTCGTCATAGGTCACCCGTCGGTCTGATTCACATCCGACCTCGATTGGGATTACTGCTTCACTCCCATAGACTAGCTGGAAAGGTGTGGATCCCGTTGTTTTTTTTATCGTGGTCTACAAGGCCCACAGGATGCTCGGGAGCTCCTCCACCCACGTTCCGCCGACGTGGTCCAGCTTAGTCTTTAATCCTCTAAGGATCTCTCGGTTTGCCACTTCCGCTTGGCCATTGCTTTGAGGATAGGCTACCGAGGTGAAGGTCTGCTTGATACCGTACTTCGTGCACCATTCTTGTATCCTCCGCCCCTGGAACTGCCTTCCATTGTCCGAGACAATCTTGTGTGGGATTCCGTACCTAGCTTGTCGACGATCGAGGAATATTTTTCCATTCCACCCTTATCTTCCAAAGCCTATACTACCTCCTTTTGATGAGGCCAACCCTGATTCCATCTACGAGTACTTTTTCGGCCGCCCCAGGCCGGATGGTCTCGATGAGCTTGCCGGTGACTTCCCCACTTTTGCTGCTCTTCGACTATCCCCAGCTGATTATATCCTCTTTAAAATTATTACCAACTATCTTCTGCTAATTACTTCAAAACCTCTAGCCGAGATTCGCCCTTTCCACTGCGTGATGCTCTACGGGATGCATCGGCAGCTAGATTTTGACATCATGATGACCATCTATTTTTCCATTATCACCTATAGTCTGATCGAGCGTCATACAGTCTACATGCCCTTCGGACACATTATTACTAACTGGCTCCAGTCAGTCAGTATTGATGTGACCAAGGGAAGGACTGTGCCGATGGTTCGGCAGGACTGCAAACTTGGGAAATGTGCGTTTGCCAAGTCTGGCATCATTGTCGAACCTCAGGGGCTGAGGTGGAAGGATGGGCGAGGTTTGGGGGAGTTACCATGGGCAGCCCACATTCAGGTACTAGCAGCACCAGCTAGACATCATGAGGCGCCCGCTGCAGTCGAGGAGGAGTATGAGTCGGATCCTGATATCCTCTGGCAGATCGCGCAGCTCGAGCAGACTATGGGCCATCGATTACACTTGATAGAGTAGCTCTCCCGGGGGCATCTTCAGGTGGCAGTCGGACCGAGTGGGCACCAAGAGGTGCAGCATGGAGGCTCGATTGGCTCCTCAGCAGATGGAGTCCCTGACCCCTCAGGCATTGGCAATGCAGGCTCATCGGAGGAAGCAGAGGGGTCGGCAGCCAGTGTGACGATGGGGGGATCGGCAGCGGAGTCGATATCTGGATCGGATATAGGAGTAATGATCGGTGGGTGAACAATGGAGGCCGCAGCTGGTACGATAGCAAGAGGATTAATGGCAGAAGGCACGAAGGGAACGATGGCAGTGGTGGTAAAAGGAGCTCCTGAATCGGGAGCTGTCTTCTTCTTCCTCTCCAGATGTTTGCTGGAAGAAGCACGAGACGAGCCTCCTGTGGGGGAAGAGGCTCGTCGATGCTTGGAGCCAGTACGTTGTTGGGCAGGCGGGGGTGATGCCATCTTAGAGGTAGTGGGTGCTGGCTCCTGGGTGGTAGGGGTCGGGTCCGGTGAGGCATCATCTGCTGAGACAACTCCCCTGGTCTCCAACTCGGCCGCGACCCGAGCTCGTAGCTCAGCTTCATCCAATCCGAAGCCGTCCCTCAGAGCCGCAGACAGCAGCATGCTAACTTCGAGAATAAACTAAGCTCAGGCATGATCAAAGAGTGTGCAGAGAAGGCACAGTAAGGCTTACTGACTATGGACAGTGAGGGACGGGTCCGGGACTGAGTCCGAAGGAGGAGAGAATCCCCTCCGTCAGCAGGTGTCCCCCGTGAAAGCGCCTACCCTCCAGCTCGGTCGCTACGATCTGGTAAGCCTCGGTGGTGCGATAGTGTTTGGGGAGGAGTTCGGAGAGGTGAAGCTCTTCAATCCAGGTAGTGGGCCAGCTCGGAGCTGAGATGGGCCCAATGAAAAAGTAACGTTCCTTCCATCCCTTGTTGGAAGAAAGAAGATTCGAGAGGAAGGAGGCTTTGGCTCGGGCTTGAAAGAAGATGTCGCCCGCCTCCTGCTGCTTGGGATAGAAAAGGTAATGGAAATTTTCTGGCTCTAGGGGAATTTTGTATAAGGAGAATATGATAACCGAGCCACACATAAGGCGTATGGCGTTGGGAGCCAATTGAGATAAGGGAATTTGAAAGTGGTCGCAGACGGCGGAAAGGAAAGGATGGATGGGAAAACGAAGACCAGCTTGTAGATGGTCTCGAGATAGGGTAATATAGCCCAATGGGGCGAAATCAGGTTGATCAGTCGACTCAGGCAGGTGCAGCTGGTGGTCGGAGGGGATTAAGAAGTCTGACCGCATTTGTTCCAGGTCAAGAGTAGTAAGGGCAGTTATCATGGTGGAATACCAGGGCAGAGAAGGGGAGGAAGACGAAGTAGAAGATCAGATGGGAGGAAAAAAGGAAGCTTACTGGTAAAAGGAATTGCCAGAGAAGAAAGCCGAAGAAAAGGAGCTGCCGGAACCCTAGCAACACTCAAAGCGGCGGAGAACGATGTGAGATTTTGAACGCGTAAGGAAGAATGGGCAGAAGAAAGGCCTACTTATGGGAACCGACGAGGAACGTTGATCGTTCGATGAAGAGATGGAGAAAACGTGTGACCCAGCTAAGGTCGTCTGATTAGGCTCGGTTGGTGTGCATAATGGCAGAACACAGGCGTGGGTAGAACACTCACGGAGGGCGATGGCATACCCTTCGATAGGCGAGCGCAAATGGCTTAGGGGCGCGAGTCTCAGGCCATTAAGGCGGCAATCAATGAGGGAATATGTCCGGTTTTCAAAGGGTGCGCCAGGCTCGAGCCAGAGTCAGGGTCCAGTCAGTCGGACTACGTGCCTCCTTCGACTAGACTTGAGGGGGACGCATATGATGCCGGGCCAGATTGCGTGTAGCCTGGCCCGGCCGCTTGGCGCCTAGTCAGAAGGAAGATTGTTAGAGGGTCGGAAAGACCCATTGGATCGGGGTCGCGTAGGTCAGTGTCTTCAATCGGATGCGTGGCGGTCCACGTTCCTTGGAGTCGATATGACCCAAGCTCAAACGCCCTTCCAGGCTTGGCTCCCCGCCGACGCGTGACGGACCATGCTCCGGGGGTAATCCCAAACCGGAGGAGGCATTACTGACGGACTCATCACTTAGTGCCCCAGTCGGCACCCTCATAGGCCCTCAGCCGGCCTCGTCACTTAGTGCCCCAGTCGGCACCCTCATAGGCCCTCAGCTGGCCTCGTCACTTAGTGCCCCACTCGGCACCCTCCTAAGCCCTCAGCTGGCCCTAGCAGACACGACCACTCCCTGACACCAGATTACCAGAAGCTGTACGGGGTCGGCGCAGGACTGAAGCCATCCTGGTCTCAAACGACGGATATCACGCTGAGGTATTGATCCTCCTGCCATACCCTGTCTCCCCGTGCTGTGACCACCTACACCGGTGTCAGGTTGAGCTGCGCCTATCTGCACCAGCCATTAAGTTGACAATGCCCCTTTCCTTAATACAGTATGTGTCACTTTATCCTGCCACCTCTGGGCATGCATCACCTTGCCCTCGCTATATGACAGCAGGTGGCAGGCGGGGCAGGAACTGTCAGCTTCCCCGGCTATATAAGCCTCCACACTCCGCATCTCTCAGGTACGTGCGATAGTGCTATTCCATACTGTTCTATTGCTTCCCATCGCCACTGTCGAGTACTGAGTTGACCGTCGGAGTACCTGGCCGGGGACTTTTTCTGGCAGATTCTAACGGTCTCTGTCTTGCAGGATAGAGGCGATCCAGCTCGGTAGACCACCTCAGCGACTTCGTGCTCCCCGGAGGCTCACTCAGCGTCAGGGGCATCCACCTCGCTTCGCGACAGGATCAATAGGAGATACATGGAGTGCATTTGGATGTTGTATGAAACCAAAAGGCTTGTAGAGAAGAGAGTTTTCTTCTTAGGGAAGTAAGGTTTTAGGAGAGGAATCTAAAGAACATTGAGAGGTCTCGTGGACAACAATTTGTTTAATTTTTAGTATATTTTTGATATCATATTATACAAATTTGGATTTTGTCTATAGAAGGCCTATCCAAACTATGTGAAATTGCTTGACTTCTTTGTGTTTGTGTTAATCTACCATTTAGATGAAGATTCTACCGCCTCATGCCCTAAAACTTGTCGCCATTCCAAATCTCGCAAAAACCTTTCTCCCGCGTGCTTCCACGCTCAAACCCTAGTCGTCGCTTTCCTCTCTCACTGGGCATCCTCTTCTCTCGACGATCTGCCGCGGCACTCTCGCGTCTCACAAGCACTCGTAGGCGCTCACAGAACCTGGTGCGGTGATCTCTTCCTTCTATTCTAGCTCCTTCTTCACCGGATGGCGCCCAAGTAAACCCTAACTTTATCTTCTTCTTCCTATCCTTACCTATTTGTCTTGGGATTTGGCTAATCAAGTTGTTTGTTGTTGTTTCTTTTGTTCATCTGCTTGCATTATGCATTCATTCATCGTTTCACCTTATCACTCATTTACCCTAACCCTAATCTCTCAATTCCTCACCGTATTCATATCTTGGGTTGTATTTGGTTGATCATATTAGGAAGAAACAGTAGCGGGGAGATGAGGCGGGTGCAGGGTCTTCACGCCCTCAACCGCCTACGAATGCCCGCTTTCCAAATGTCGCTTATCAACAGGCATTTGGTAAAAATGTATTCAAACTAATATCCCCTAGATCCCTTGACCATCAATTCTTTCATGATCATTGTTTTGATGTCTTTCGGATCATTGAAACCTATAAACTAGAGTCCATTGTCTATTGTGAACGAGGAGTCAATCTAGGTTTGGTTTCCAAAGTTTACAACTACCTACACACCACGGATGGAGTGAATTATAAAACTAGGGTGGCCAAACAGAATTTAGATTTTAGTTATGAGGTTCTTCAGGAGTTTCTCGCATGTCGTCCTTCTACCAGTAGCTTTGTCTTCTTTCCTACATTTCCTGAGCTTCTACCTCCACCGTTTGAGCATATTTCCATCGACTCCATGTATCAGCATTTTTTCCATCGTCCTCGTCCGGATGGTCCTCATGCCAATGTTACCACTTTTTCTGCTGTTGACCTCTCAGCTGCGGTCTATGCGCTCTATAAAGTCGTCATTAACTGTCTTTTGTCGATTGTGTCTCGTGCCTTGGCTAGGGTCCTTGCTTTTGAGGAGACCATGGACACTCGTTTTGAGGAGCTGTGGTTGGAGGGCGACCTTCGTCACTTCGAGGTGCAGACACGTCTGTCAACCATTGAGCGCCACCAGCAGGAGATGCACGATATGCTACACTCCTGGATAAGTGGCCAGCTTCCTCCTCAGTCGCCTCCTGATGCTCCACCTCTGGTGGCTGCCACCACTTCGGGGGGTTCTGATCTTCCCGATGTTGCGGGGGCCTCGAGTGCGGATCCCGTCTCTGACCTAGTGGAGTTCTACATTCATCCCTGACTTGTGTATTCCTTTCGTCGTTGGTTTGTATTTTTTGATGGTTTGCTGTCATGTATTCCGTATATGGATAATGTCAACGTTTGATGGTTGTATGATAAGTTCAAATTTTATGCATTATTTGTGTGTGTTTAAGTTTTGTGTCCTATTTACTTGCTTATGCGTGTTTATATTTTGTATGTTGCTTACATTGAGGGGGAGCTCTTGTATGTTTCATCATCATTTTTGATATTTGGCAAAGGGGGAGACTTACAGATATCTAAGTTTATATTTAAGATTATGCTTGAAATGACTTCATTTTATGCTTATTGTATTGATATCGTTAATATTATGTTGAAAGTTAGCTTAAACTTAAATAGATTGTCAAACATCAGAAAGGGGGAGATTGTAGATGCAATCATGCCCTAAATAAGAAGTTTCGATGATTGACAGTTGTTTAAGTTTAAGCTAATACATTGGATCTAACATTGAGGTTTAGTGTGCAGTAATGCAAGAAGTCCAAGAAATGTTTGGGGATCGACTTCTTGGCATGAAGACCCGGAGTTAAGGAGGCTCCAGGCAAGAAGTCCAAGGGATGGTCGGGGACGGAACTCTTGGCATGAAGACCCGGAGTTGAGGAGGCTCCAGGCATGAAGTCCAGGAAACGAGAGGTTTCGCTGGCACAAGGTAATTGGATTGATTGAGAACAACGCAAAATATTTAGATTTGAGAATCCTAAATTTGAGCGTATCAATTGATCAGGCAATCGATTAGAAGGAGATCAATCGATTAGTGAATCAATTCAGGGTGATTCTGTGCGAAAACAGAATGCTCCCTAATCGATCAGTCAATCGATTAGGAGCTCTTTAATCGATTGGTGAATTGATTCAGGGCGATTCTGTGCGCAAACAGAATGCTCCTTAATCGATCAGTCAATCGATTAGGAGCCCTGTAATCGATTAGTGAATCGATTCAGGGTGATTCTGTGTGCAAACAGAATGCTCCTTAATCGATTAAGGAGCTATTCTGTGCGCAAACAGATCGCTACATAATCGATCAGTCAATCGATTCAGAAGCTCCCTAATCGATTGGTCAATCGATTAGGGAACCTCTTAATCGATTGGGATACATCCTTCATTTAAATAGAAGGGTCTTGAATCGATTACTTAATCGATTAAAGATACTAATCGATCTGCCAATCGATTCAAGTTCAAAATGGCGTAATCCCAGCTGTTCATCCGACATCCGTACTGTTCAACGGCTACTTGGTAATCGATTGGGGTTTTCACCAATCGATTCGTTACGTCACAGAGAAGCAGAGAAGACCGTTATAAGCTGGCGACAAAGCGAAAGCACCACTACTGTTCCATTGCAACTCTGCGAAGTTTTTGGTGCTCTGAGTTCTCTGCTCAAGCTCAAGTTTTCAACATCATCTTCAAGCAACCAAAGGAAGGAGAACCAAGCCTAGTGTGTAATATTTCTTTTTCTTCTTCTCCTTTGTGTTGTTATTTTGTGAAATCTTTCAAGGGTGTTGTAAAAGGGTTTCTCCACCTTCAGTATTGTTCCGAGAAGGAGGTTTCATAGTGAAAGTTGTGATCGCTGGTGTGGACCCTTGTGTTGATGCAGTCTGACCTTGATTGTTGTTTTGGTGTTGACACCGATTTTAGTTTAGGTTGATGATTATTATGATTATGGTTAAGTCCTGATCGGGGATTAGGCATGTTATGGAAAATCCTAGAAAATCCTAACCTGGAGGGTTAGGTATGGAAAATCCTAGCTTGGAGGGCTAGGTGTTGAAAAGTCCTAATTCGGAAGGGTTGAGTGAAAATTCCTAGCTTGGAGAGCTAGGTGAAAAGTCCTAACTTAAAGGGTTAGGTGAAAAGTCCCAAATTGGAGGGTTAGGTGAAAAATCCTAGCTTGGAGGGTCAGGTCCTAGCTTGGAGGGATAGGTGTGGAAAGTTCTAACTCGGAAGGTTGGGTGAAAAGTCCTAGCTTGGAGGGCTAGGTGAAAAGTCCTAACTTGGAGGGTTAGGTGAAAAGTCCCAACTGGAGGGTTAGGTGAAAAATCCTGGCTTGGAGGGTCAGGTCCTAGCTTGGAGGGCTAGGTTGGATGAAACCCTAGCTTGGAGGGCTAGGTTGGAGCCCCTGGATCGGTCTGGTGTCCGATCAGGGAGTTGACATGATGCTCCTTCGTGGATCGGTCTGGTGACCGATCCAGCGATGACTGATCGGTCTGGTGACCGATCAAGGAGTATGCGTTTCACCCACTGCTTGGCTCCTGATCGGTCTGGTGACCGATCAGGGAGCACACAGTGAGGTTGAGTTCCCTTGCTAATCTGCTCCTGATCGGTCTGGTGACCGATCAGGATCACTGTGCAGATCGTTCTGGAGAACGATCCAGTGTCGCGGGTTCCTCACTATGATCGATCAGGACGGAGCCTGATCTGTCTGGTCATGACCTGATCGGTCTAGTGACCGATCAGGAGGATCCCTGATCGGTCCGGTGACCGATCAGGAGGTCTGGACTGCGAAGCTCAGAAATCGCCCGGTAAAGGGGTGGATCGGTCTGGTGATCGATCCACAACCTGGGATCGGTCTGGTGATCGATCCAGGAGAGTTCCAAAGAAATCACGATTTCTGATTGAGCGTTGGGGACCGATCAGGATGAAGCCTGATGGGTCTGGACCCAGTCTGGACCCAGCCTGATCGGTCTGGTGACCGATCAGGAGGCTCTCTGATCGGTCCGGTGACCGATTACTTTAATTCAAAATGCACTGTCAGAAGCTCTGATCGCGTCTGAACGTATCCAATTCTCTGTGCTTCATCTCTGATGCTTGATTTTCTGTTTGATATACTGATCTAATGATCTGATTAAGCTGCAGGTGACAGGGGAGGATTCAAACACTCAAGGAGAGTCAAAAGTGGCCTTTCCTTGGAGCAGGTTTGTCCATTTTCCATCTCAGGTTGCAACGGCTGGAGCTGCAGACTGGAGCTTGGTTGAGGGAAGCTCAGGGAGTCTAGGGAGAGCTCAGTGGTAGCTGGAGTTGGCAGGTAAGCAGCTGGAGGCTGCTGTGAGATGGTGTCACCTGTGCTCAGTGGAGAAACAAAAGGCGGAGAGGAGAAGAGCAGAAGGAAAGGGTTCGCTGAAACGTTCTTCTGGCTTGTTCTTGCTGTGCGATTGTGTTCTCCACATCCTTGCTTGCGTGTTCTGAAGTTTCATCATCTTGAGCAAGCATCTGAAATCAGGGAAGCAACCGTTCCCTTGCTTGAGCACTTGGAGGAAGGAACAAGAGGCTTTGAGCCCGACAGCGAGAAGACACGGGGAAAGGGTTCTTGCGTGAGATCGTCGCTGGGTGGAGCACGGGAGAAGCTTGTTGTGTTCTTGTCTTTGCTAAGTGCTAAGTAAGATCTTTCTTGGGTTTCTTTGTGCTTAAACTATATCCTTGATTGAAACGCTGTAGAGAGGTTACTCCACCGAGAAGGAGGTTGCTTTCTATCCAGTGTTCACCGGGGCTTGATCTGCCGATGATCAAGGGATCGCCCACCTTACGGGCACGCCAAGGAGTAGGGACAAGTTATCACCGAACCCTGTAAACCCTCTTTGTTAGCGATCTTGCTGTTTGTGTTAGTTTACTTTCGTTTTCTATTTTTCTGCATACTCTGTGTTTGCTACTTCCGCTGTGCTACTAACAAATCTAAGTGCAGAAATTCAATAAGTGTCAAAGTCAAAGAATTTGGCTATATTCACCCCCCCCCCTCTCTAGCCATCCGGGTTCCAACACCTTGGATTAGTCACCTCAAGGAGGTGTAGACCAAGTAAACCAAAGTGTTAGCATTGGATTTGGAGGTGTTTGGCTTCTAGTTTCTGCTGTGAAGAAGAAAAACAAATTGAAGCGAGCTATTCACCCCCCCCCCCTCTAGCTCTACCGGTCCTCAACAAATGTAAGTCTTGAACTTTTTGGACAATGATAGATTGGGTCTAGGATACCGATCTATGAGATCAATTGCTATGGAAAAGTCATATGTAAGGATGTCATATGATCATAGCAAAGGGAAGGCCAAAAAAGGCAAGGGAAAATCATTTAAAGGGGAGAAGAAGAACATAACCATGGACAAGGTATTCAAAGTTAAGAAGGTTAGAGTTGAAGGCCAAAAGTCACCGAAGGTGCACCAATGTGGCCCATCATAGATGAGTCACCTAGGAAGGTGACTAAAGTTAAGAGCTCATGGGGAACTCTAGGAGTCAAGATGGGATCCATGGTCAATGGATCTCAGGAAGATTTCTCTAGGAAGATTAGATGAGCTATGGAATGTGTCAAAGGATTTTGAAGATAAATTTGAGTCTTAATCCTAGGGATTTGGCACATCAAAAGTAAGTTACATGCATAAAAATAAGACATTGGAACCATATTGCATAAAAACTAGTTGTTAATATGTAAATGTCATATAAATCAATGCTAGGGATGCATTGTGAAATTATATGGGCAGAGACATCAAAGGGAAGCCAAAACTAGAACTTTAGGTCAAGGATAAATTAAACCACTTAAATAGTTTTGTGTTTTGTGTCAATCTTGGGATTGATGATAGATTCATTTTTTAAATATATTTTTCTCAAGTAGACATGGGTGTCACAAATCTCTACACGAAATTTTTGGAGATTTGTAGAATTAGTTACGTATTTATGAAATTGGGTCAGAAATGTTAAAAATACAGGGTACCAGTCGACTGATGCAGGGGCAGTCAGTCGACTGGTGCAGTTCGGGTCAGGAACTAGGGTCTTCTATGCATCAGTCGACTGATCCTCCATCAGTCAACTGATGCATGGATCAGTCGACTGATGCCGCAAATCTTTAAAAGAATAGCCTGTGCGGGGGCGGCCGAACCTAGGGTTTCAACGCCTCCCCTTGTCGCCACCTTCCTTCATTGATCTCCCCAGCTTCTCTAAGTCTTCCTACAACCATGAAATCGTGCCTCTAGCCTTCCTCCACCATAAGATCTGAATCTAGGCAAGAAAAACATCTTCTTTGAGTCAACTTTAATCATTATCCATCATGCAACGAATGGAGAGACGGTAATGAAGTGTTTGCTTTATTTTTCCTATTTAATCTGTGATTCATGACTAACTCTCCATTTTGTGCATGTTTACCTTGTTTTTCTTCTTGATTGGGTCACTCTTGGTGCATGCATATGGTGGTTTGCATTTAGGGCTAAGCAAAAGCGAAGGGTTGGTGAGGGAACTTCCCGACAGCCTCCCATAGATCCTGCGGCACCTCGGTTCCGTTCCGAGGCTTGTCGTTGGAGATTCGAACATGCCAAATTTATTTTAATGAGTTGTCGATATCTCAATCAATCATATTTTCAGGAGATTACTCCTCACATTATTGAGATTATCACTCATTTTGGATTGGAAAAGTTAGTGTACTGTCAGCATTATGTAAATTTTGACCTCTGCAAGGAATTTTATGCAAATTTCACATGTAGTAGTCCCGATGACATGGTATATGAGTCCATGGTAGAATGAGTCACCATCTCTTTGTCACCTACATTATTAGGATCATTCTTAGGGTGTCGGGTTTCGGAAAACCCATTTACATGTTTCCCCAATGTCATTGAGCCTTTAACATTGCCTAACGTGACCATTGACGAAATTCACCGCCATTATTTTGATAATCCTCGACCTCCTCTGCAGCGTATTTTTATAGTTAGGCGCATGAGTGCAATTAGCAATATTCTTTATAAAATTTTCCTAGACTGCATCTTGCCCATTGTCACCAAAGGGAGGTCCAAGATTCGACTACCTCACCTAGTGATGATGTATATTTTAGAGAGGAGACTAGACATTGACATCGTCCATCATGTATTCGCATCTATTGTATATTTTTTGCATGACGTCAATAGGAAGATCTACATGTCATTCGGTCATATTTTGACCGAATTCTTTGCATCTAGAGGTATTAGCATCGCTAGAGGTCAGTTGCATCAGCTGTCCAAGGACTACGACCAAATAGGTTCTCGGCAGCTCTCCTTGGCTGGGATTGAGAGACAGGAGGGAGTGATGGTCTGGCGACGTCGTCATGCATCCTCTAGCTCTGATGATAATGAGGATGAGGAGGTTGCTCCTGCTGCTGCGCCTGCTGCTGCTCCTGCTGGGATTACACAAGAGCGGTTCTCCCAACTAGAGGCAAAGGTTCATGAACTCAGGGAGGATTTTCAGAGTTTTCAGCAGCGACAGATTGCTATTGAGGGGGAGGTTCACGGTCTCAAGAGCGACTTTCAGAGTTTTTAGCAGAGACAGGATGATATGTATGAGATGATGCAGAGCTAGGACCTGATGTACCAGGCCCCTCCTCCTCCTCTTGGTGATGACGCATAGCTTCAGCATGACGTGGATATGATGGTGTTGAGAGTGTGTGTAGCTTGGGCATGTTCTTTTATTATCTCTCAAACATCATATTTCATATTGTAATATTTGGGGATTTTTGTAGCACGTATTTATGGTTTCGTATGAACTTTTAATTCATATCTTAGTATTGCTTATATGAAGTGTTATTACCTTGTTATTATGGTTATATAATGAATTTCAATATACCTTCTATTAAAAGATTATGGTATAAGGGGGAAGCTTTCATCACCTTTTCTTTCTTTAGTGTTAATATGAGAAAAAGGGGGAGGATTGAAAACATTTCTATGTTTTAAATAGTATGGGATAGACTTATAAACACATGATTTCAAACCTAGGATGGAAGGTTGATACAAAATGGTGTGTTTTCAAAGAATTTGAATTTTGGTCAAAAAGTCAAGCATATTTGGTATTTTCATGAAAATGTATTTTTTATGTTAGAATACATCATTAGAAATATGTTTGTAAAATTTTAGAATTTTTTGAATTTTGTGAAATGTGTTAGGGATTTCTGAATTTCAGCTCAAAAGCTGAAATTTCAGACTGCTGTGTATCAGTCAACTTCCCCCTGGGGTTTGGTACAAACTGATATAATTTCGTTGAAGCTAGTGTTTGATACTATCTCCATAAAATGATATTGCTCTGCTACTGGTGCTCACGGATATCAGCAATTCATTTCCTAAGATACAACGATGATGCGAAATAGTAACATTATAAATTTCGAGACTAGCGAACCTTCTCGTAGGTTTTTCAGACTATGGATGCACACGATGGGATGAATGCTGATGATTTTGATGATTGAATGAATGAATGAATTCATCATCTAGAGGACTTTATTTATACAAGGCAAGAGGTGACTACAAATTTCGAGACTAGCGAATCTTCTCGTAGGTTTTTCGGACTCTGGATGCACACAATGGGATGAATGCTAATGACATGATTGAATGAATGAATGAATCCATCATCTAGAGGACTCTATTTATACAAGGGAAGAGGTGAGGTACCCTTTGGTGAGTGGGTGTGACCTTTGTTTTAGAATTTATCTGGGTCGTTCGATCTGAAGGGTTGTAACCCTTCAGATAACCCTTTGATCTCATCCATTAGATCTAAATGGTTGCAACCTTTCAGATCTCCCTTTGATCTCAATCGCCAGATTTGATCTGACGCTTCAGATCAAGTCTCTCTTCACCAACGGTCAGATCGTGACTCTTCACGATCAACGCTCCAGATCACGTCACTTGCGATCCAGCACCCATCTTCGATCCAACGGTTGTCATTTGTTTGCCCAGTCAACAATCTAATCATTTCTCTCCTCCTATCTGAGTGTGAAGTGCAAAGTGCATCAACAAAGTGCCCATTGCGCATATGCAAGTGTGGCGGGCTCGCAGGTACGAGCACCTGCTCACCTGTGAGAAGAGACCATTTGTGTTTCTTTTTAATTCCATTAACACAAGAACACATATAAGGAAGTAAATACTTTCAAAAATTTTAGATATGGGACTGATTCTCATCTACTTTCTTTTGTCTAAATTTTAGACTAACTTTAAATAATTATTTGTTCATTTACCCGTAATCAATTTTGAACAAATTAATAGTTTAAATTCATCTACGTGAAACGTAGATTTCGTTTTTGAAGTCAATTCTAACTTTTATCAATTGATGATACCTCGATTTTACTTTGCAAAATTATATTTGGTCTTAATTTTTTTTTAAGCACTAAATATCCAACAAAGAGAGATTAAAAAAAATTAAATGTTAGTTATGTCAAATCATCATCATCCACCATCACTTAGGATGTGCAGGATATAATATAAAAAAAACCTTATGATAATATTTTACTTCTAATATTATAATAATAATTATGATTAACTGTTACGGTATATAAAAATTATTATGTAATATTTAATATAATTCTGTTGTAATATTATAGTAATTATTTAGTACTTTATAGACGTTACATTAATTAATCTATTATAATAATGGGGAACTTTGCCTTATATCCTCGATCAAAAACGCAAATCACGCTTCAATCCCCGTGGCAGGTAATTTCCATTTCCACTCCCTGACAACGTCTGATCGTTTGACTTAACTCCCTCTCGTATGAATTTACCGAATTGTCCTTCCTTTACTTTCAAACGCTCTCCACTCCGTGTGTCTTCTTCCCGGCTTGGAGCTGCGTCGAATGAAATCGACGATCATCGAAATCACTTCCGGTGAGCGTTGAAGACAAAAACCAGAGAGGCGACAGGCAGAGGAAGACCCGTCTATCACCTTCAACCCAAGAACCACATCTTCGAAGTGTCGTTCATCTTCGACCAAGTGAAGACCCGGCTTTCACCTTCAACCCAAGAATCGTCGACGAACGTCGGGTTTGAAGAAGTAAAAAGGTGGTAATCGATACAACCAGAGGAATACTAACGCGAAAAAGTGGTCTGGGTGTATTCCAAAGGCAAAAATAGATATATCTCAAGTAGAAGGTCGGTTTTGTTTCTGTGCCCTAGATTTTAACCTCTTGGTTAATCTTGTTTGTAGAATGAAATTAAGATAATTGTTTACGTATGTTTCTGTAAAATTCTGTCAAAATTCGAAGTTTTATTTCATGGGTGTTGTTGATTTTGTTAGGTTGAATAAAATTAGGGTTTGTGGTGTTCAAATTAATTATAATTTATCTGAATGTATTTCTATTATATCTTCTTAAATTCAAGTAATGAATGAGATATCTGTGTATTTTGTAGTGATTATCAATAAATTGAGTAATGTACCCAATTTAAGCACTTTGATGGGCAGAAGGTTAGGATTTGTACTTTAGGGTATGAATGAGTAAATATGTTAGTGTTTTATCTTCTCTAATTGAATGATTGAATGAGTTATGTGGTGATTATGTAATTATTATCAATAAACTAAATAAGATATTGAATTTAAGTAGTATGATACCCAATTTTGTATGGTTTGTACATGATGGTATGACTGATAACTTAATTTATTTTCGGTGAATTTACTTTTTATGCAGATATGATAAAAAAAAGCTCTTACACAGAGCACAAGGGAGGCTAAGGCTAAATCTATGGTGAAAGATACGGGAAAGAGAGTAATGAAAGATGAGGGAAAGACCAAGAGTAGCAAACAATCTTGTTCCCGTTGCTCTCCTGGATATTTTAAAGATGTACTGGGTGAGGTGGTACTAATTATGAGTGATAAGCAAAAAGAGAGGATTAAAAGCACTCCACTTGCTCCATGGCTCGAGATGCCTGAGATGCCTATCAGTAGTATCAGAGTTGATTTAGTTTTAAAGAGATTCCAATTATTGCCTTCTCGTTCTTTCTTTTTTGGTGACAACATTGTAGTTCCATTCACTTCGACTGAGTTTAGCATTGTCCTTGGTTTGGCCCATGTGGGGCAATCGGTTGATCTTGATGCTAGTCCAATTTTGTTCTTAGGCTATTTGGAGGGAAAGTTGGCAACGTAAATAGGACCTTGATTCATGATAATTTGCGGTCATTAGCTGGATCTGAGAAGGAATCTGAAGGGGAAGATTTTGTTAGGTTGTTTATTTGTCTTCTATTTAACTGTGTTATTTTTCCAGTTAGCAACTATTCCACTCCTCGATTTATTATGTCCTACATTGATAATTTGACGAGGTTATTTGATTATTCATGGGGAGATGCAGCATATAGATTTTTGTGCCACCAAATTATCTTGCATACCGGTAATGGAAAAGGAAAGGCTGGTTGCAAAATATATTTAGATGGTTGTACTGTAGGTTTGATGGTGAGTTTTTAATATTTCAAGTACAATTGTGATATGTTTAATATTATTATATTGCTCTCTTTCTATATGTATTCAGGCATGGCTGTATGAAAGAATTCCTTCATTTGGATATGCACGTTCTTTATGTTGTTTCCCCCGGTTGTTTCGCTGGGAAAGGAGTAAGATATCACTTAAAGATGATGTTGCAGAGAGTTTATTTTGTAGAATTGATTTTAGTAGGGTAAGTTGCTATGTTTTTAGTATGTTTTTTGTAGATATGATTGTAGAAGTGACATTTTATTTATAATTGTGAAAAGGTGTTAGATATAATACCATTTCCGGAGGAAGAGATACTCTTAAGTGGCAAGCAGGTAACTTATTCTCTAAATATAAAAATAATAAAATTATTATGTTAAATAATGATGACAACACATTTTTTGACTACATTACTTATATTTTTCAGGTGCCACTTTGTTTGAGATTTTCTGAAATTTCTAATACCCAGAGGTTGCTTGAACCAATTGTTGCTGTTAAGAGCACTGAGCTGGAGGCCAAAAAAGTTAGTGAGGAATTGATTTTATAAGAGACTAAGATTGTTGAGGTTGAGGTGGGTGGTGAAAATGAACTTGCTGGGTTGGAGAAGTTGAATGTGGAATTGACAACTGCCAACATTGATGACAATGTTGATTTGGTGATAAAAGATGTTATTTCTTATTTGAATAAAGAGCAAGTTTCTGGCAGTGACATTAGTATTTCGAAAGCAGAGAACATCAGCCACTTTCAATCTTCCATTGTGGATACTGTGAGGTGTAGAGCTGATCGTGTGCCGAAAAGAAAGGAGTCTATGTTTGTGACTCCTCCTAGCTCAATACCAAAACGTAAGAGGAAGGGGAAAAAACAGGTAGATGAAGTATAAATCCGAGATTCATTATTTTGATATTGACTTGTTTTTGCATGTTATTGTATATTGTTACTAACTACGTATAGATTTTAGCTTACATTACTAAGTATGTTTTTATATAGGTAAATTTGATAGTAGATGTTAAGGATTGGGAGAGTCCTCCCAAGACTATATTGGATGTATATAAAAAGAGAACTGATTTTTGTGGACATCAAGAAACAGCTGAAGAAGAGAAAAAGTTGTTGACAGACTTTCTCAGTAGGGAAGAATTGGAGTAGGTTTATTTTCAATAACTGAAATTTTGTTAAACACTTCTTATCAATTTTGTAATGTTATTTTTTACTCCCCGCAGTGTTGTCATATGGCAAGATGAGTTCCTAAGCTTAACTGGAGCTACATTTTGTCCTTTTTTGTTTGGTGAGCCTGTTAATAGTCAAATCATAAATGTGTATATGAATATTATGAAAAAACACAGTCCAAGTTATGGATTTGAGATTTACTATATGGACACAAACGTACAGGTTTGTAGCAAATTGAGATAATTGATAGTTGATATTTGATTTTTAATTCTTATTAGATTAAGAAACATGATTATATCTTATTTTCAATGTGTAGAAAGAAGTCTTACAGCACTTGCAGAAATATGGCAAATA
The DNA here is from genome assembly GCA_024364735.1 of Boesenbergia rotunda. Lineage (NCBI taxonomy): Eukaryota > Viridiplantae > Streptophyta > Magnoliopsida > Zingiberales > Zingiberaceae > Boesenbergia > Boesenbergia rotunda. The sequence goes on from JAGFNQ010000656.1 coordinate 18,748, forward strand.
TAGGCAGATACACAAAGCAGATTATGGTGCTTTCCTTGCAAGGTTGACATCTACAACGAGGAGCAAACTATAGGAACTAAATGAAGATCTATTTAGAAAATATAGATATATCATTTTCCCAATTAATGATAGATGACATTGGTATTTATTGGTTTTTAATCCAGCTGAAGGGAAATTCAAATTGTGGAATTCAAACCCTGATTCATTTGCATTTGGGACTGCTAAAGTTTATGTGAGTTTGACAATATTCTACTCCAATATATCTTAACAGATCACAGTATTAAAGCATTTACTATTTTGCAGGCAAGGTTTTTGGCTGGATGCATTTTGCAGCTTCATGCATTTGCCATAGGTAGTGAAGAGGTGGTGAAAGAACATTGTCGTCATCAAGGCGCTACCCTTGATTGTGGTGTCTACATTTGCCTGTGGGTGGAGTGTCTCTCTTATGACACTAATGATATCTGGAGTTTTCAAGATCATGTCAACATAGACGCTTATCGGGCTCGGGTTTCTTCAAATATATTATCAGATGAGAAAGGATTGTTAAAAAATGTAATGGACTAAGATGTAAAGCAATGTTGTTATTTAACTAAGATGTAAACCATCTGAAGATAGACAACCTTATCTGCTTTTTATGCTCAAGCAGATGTATTGGAGTTTCAAATTTACCTTTTTGTGTAACCAAATTCAGATGTATTGTAGATGTTTTATGGTACTGTTAGTATTAAGGAGATGATTTCTGGTACAGTTATGTTAAGGAGATGATTTCTGGTACAGTTATATGCTTCTTATGATTTCTGGTACAGTTATGTTTAAAATTAGCCTTCTTATGACAGATTGTGGTGTTTCAAATTTGCCTTCTGTTAGTAATGACAGATTGTGGTGTTTCAAATTTGCCTTCTGTTTCAAATTTACCTTCTGTTAGTAATGACAGATTGTGGTGTTTTAAATTTGCCTTCTGTTTCAAATTTGCCCTCTGTTAGTAATGACAGATTGTGGTGTTTCAAATTTCTGATACAGATGTTGGTTTGTACAGGATTGTAGCAATACTGGTTTTTATTCTGGTGTAATGACAGACTTATGGCTTACTTATGTAAAGCAATGTATTCTGTTAGTAATGACAGATACATGTTGGTTTTAATTCTGTGGCAATGTTGGTTTTTATTCTGTAAGCACAATTGAGAACTGCCTCCCTCTTTAGTGTGTTCACTGCCACTAATCAAATTTGACAATTTAGTGTTGGTTTTTACTCTTGCAATGTAAATTTAAGTATGTGTCTGAGGAAATTGAGTATACATGTCCATAAATTGAGTATTAAGGTACGAGTCTCCATCATTAGTTGTCAACTGCTAAAACCTTCCAAGTATAATTGATTCAGAATCAAGTATATATTCTAGAGAATGAGGTACTATTCTAAAATTTTCAGGTACACAACTTGAGTATTAAGGTATGAAATTTGAGTATATATTTGAGGAAATTGAGTATACATGTCCACAAATTTAGTATTAAGGTACGAGCCTCCATCATTAGTTGTTAACTGCTAAAACCTTCCAAGTATAATTGATTCAGAATCAAGTATATATTCTAGAGAATGAGGTACTATTCTAAAAATTTCAGGTACACAATTTGAGTATTAAGGTCTGAAATTTGAGTATGTGTCTGAGGAAATTAAGTATACATGTCCACAAATTTAGTATTAAGGTACGAGCCTCTATCATTAGTTGTCAATTGCTAAAACCTTCCAAGTATAATTGATTCAGAATCAAGTATATATTCTAGATAATGAGGTACTATTCTAAAAATTTTAGGTACACAACTTGAGTATTAAGGTCTGAAATTTGAGTATGTGTCTAAGGAAATTAAGTATACATGTCAACAAATTGAGTATTAAGGTACGAGCCTCCATCATTAGTTGTCAACTGCTAAAACCTTCCAAGTATAATTGATTCAGAATCAAGTATATATTCTAGAGAATGAGATACTATTCTAAAAATTTCAGGTACACAACTTGAGTATTAAGGTCTGAAATTTGAGTATGTGTCTAAGGAAATTGAGTATACATGTCCACAAATTGAGTATTAAGGTACGAGCCTCCATCATTAGTTGTCAACTGCTAAAACCTTCCATGTATAATTGATTCAGAATCAAGTATATATTCTAGAGAATAAGGTACTATTCTAAAAATTTCAGGTACACAATTTGAGTATTAAGGTCTGAAATTTGAGTATGTGTCTGAGCAAATTGAGTATGCATGCCCACAAATTGAGTATTAAGGTATGAGCCTCCATCATTAGTTGTCAACTGCTAAAACCTTCCAAGTATAATTGATTCAGAATCAAGTATATATTCTAGAGAATGAGGTACTATTCTAAAAATTTCAGGTACACAATTTGAGTATTAAGGTCTGAAATTTGAGTATGTGTCTAAGTAAATTGAGTATGCATGCCCACAAATTGAGTATTAAGGTACGAGCCTCTATCTTTATTATGTCGTGTACACCTACAATCAAAAACATGAAAAGGGGTTGGTGAAGATGAGTTTTCTTATTTATGGGCATATTTTCTTGTTTCCATGATAATATGATATGGATTAAGGTTAATTACTTCCCATGATGGATTAGGGTCCATCAGCCAGAATATTAGGTACGAAACATCCAAATTGAAGTACGTGCTTGAGCAGATTGAGTTTCCTTGGACAGAAATTGAGTATTCATGTACGAGACTCCCTCCTTAGTTCTCAATGGCTCAAGAAATCAAGTACAATTGGCTCAGAATCAGGTACATATTCAAGAGAATAAGGTACTATTCTCAAAAAATCAGGTACACATTCCCTTGTTTCTTGATAATATAATAACGATTAAGGTTAATGACACCACTGCTTCTTAGATTTGTGTCTCCCATAATCGATAAGGGCACCTCTTCCAGATTATTAGGTATGAAAAATACACAATAGAGCTCTATGATTATCATGACCCCGGGCGCCCCCAAGGTAAACACAAAACACAACAAAGCAAAGACAGCTTCGACAGTTCAACTCCCGGGCGCCCCCGCTGCTCCCGAGCGCCCCCTACGCTGCGGGCGCCCCCTGAGCTGCGGGCGCCCCCAGGGCCAGCTACCGAAGCGCACCCTCACGAAGCCAAGGGATAAAGTTTGACCCAGTCAACCAGGGCGCCCCGAGCGCTCCGGGCGCCCCGGTCAAACCTGATCCCGAAGGTAAAGGGATCAGACGCTGACCGAGCAAGTTGCGGATCAAATGCCACGTGGGGGGCGCCCCCTACATCCCGGGCGCCCCCAGGCCCTATATAAAGGGCCCTCGACCCCAAGCTTCAAACAACACTTCGATTCAACGCTTCAAAGCTCTTCTGCTCTCGCGCCTTGCTCCGGAAACCTCCCAACTCGAGCCGACGACGTCCTGCTGCTCCGGAAAAAGTCAATCTACTTCGGACGTCGGTAAAGAAGAGTGATTTTAATTTACTGCACTTATTTCTGTAATCAATTTTTGTAAATGGATTTTACGCTTCATATAGAATTGCCCAAAGTAAACGATCAACGATCGTGGGCCTTGGAGTAGGAGTCGACCTAGGCTCCGAACCAAGTAAAAATAATTGTGTCTGCGTGTGTTTTATTTTCCGCTGCGTAACTGCTCTAAATCTAAAATCCGAACGATTTCCGATATTCACCCCCTCTATCGGTTCTCTCGATCCAACAAGTGGTATCAGAGCGGGGAAGTTCAAACTTGGTGCAACCACCAGTTTGAAATTTTTTTTCGGATTTTTTTTTATTTTCTTTTTCTCGTTCGAATTTTCTTTAAATATTTCGTTCGAATTTTTTTTCTGTTAACCGAGGTTGGTGCAACACCCCTCGCTAATTCATTTTATTCATCCCGCACTACTAAGCCAAGACCTAGTCTAGGAAATTTTTTTTGTTAATTTTCTGTTTCAGATTAAATGGCCATGCAAGAAGGATTTAGCACCGCCAGACCTCCACTTTTCAGTGGAGAAGACTTTTCATACTGGAAAAGTCGAATGGAGGTCCACCTGAAAACTCAGGTGGATATGTGGATCATCATCTAGTCCGGACTGGAGATCCCCAAAAACGTCGAAGGAATACCGCAAACCTACTCAGAATAGGGCAACACTCTGAAGCGTAAAATAGAAGCCGACGCAAAAGCGACTCAGACCCTACAATGCGGTTTAACAAAAGAAGAGCTGAACCGAGTGGGCCCCTTCAACAGTGCAAAGGAGCTATGGGCAAAGCTGATCGAACTGCACGAAGGAACATCAGACACCAGGATCAGTAAGAGAGACCTGCTCCTAAACAAACTCTACACCATCAAGATGGTCGACAACGAAACAGCAGCCCAACTCCACGCCCACATACAAGAATTGATGAACGGTCTTCACACTATAGGTCACAAGGTCGAAAACCGTGACCTAATAAGGTATGCCCTAAATGCTTTTCCTAGAAATACCTTGTGGGCATCTATGGTAGATGCATACAAGGTCTCAAGGGATCTTTCTAAAATAAAATTAGACAAATTATTTTCCGAATTAGAACTGCACGAACAAACTAACTCCAATATGGCCGAGAAAGGAATTGCCTTTGTTGCAGGAAAAATTGGAAGATCGACAAAGAAGAAACCTCAACATGAACCCGAGTCTAACTCAGACTCAGACGCAGAAGACGAAGAAGGAGATCAATCTGAGCTGGTCCGACTGGCTCGAAGCTACTATAAAAAATTAAAGAACCAAGCCAACACACGGAGGACAAGCCGAAGAAAGGACGAACCAGCCGAACCCGTGAATAACAAAAACAAGCCCAACGTAACCTGCTACGAGTGCAAGAAGAAGGGCCACTACAAGACGGAGTGTCCAAACCCAAAGGAGAACAAAAAGACAAGAAGAAAGAAAGCACTCCAAGCAACCTGGGACGAATCTTCCTCAGAAGAAGAAGATGAAGCACCCCAGTCCAACCTTCTAGCCCTGACCGCCTCAGAAGAAGTCGATACCGAGTCAGAGTCAGAAAAAGATGACGGCAAACTAACCTTTTCAGAAGACGGCGAAATCAAGGTAAGCGGTTTCAATAAAAGTCAATTAAGTGAACTTATTTCCTATCTCTCTCGAGATTTGGCGAAAGCCAAACTCTGAGTCGAATCCCTCCGACAGGAAGTAAAACTCCTGAAAGAGGGAGCTGACTCTAAATCCTTAACCGAGAAAGTTCAAGAAGCAACTCCTACTCAAGTTGAAAAACTTGAGAAAGAGAACTCCTCCCTGAAAACTCAGGTTAAGGATCTTAGAGCGGCCTTAGAACGATTCACTTCTGGTTCCAAGGGTCTTGACATGATTCTTGGAAAACAGAAGTCCGTTCTAAATCGATCCGGACTTGGCTATAGAACCAAATCCCGACAAAGATCTTACTTTGCTGTACTGAATCAGTCCAGAGGTAAAGTTAAGGCATGGGTACCAAAACTATGCCTGAACAAACCAACTGAATCAAATCAGTATTGGATCCCCAAGGACAAGATTCACATCTTGCCTAATCATTATCGTGGCTATAGTCCAGGGGGAGCCAAATTAAAAACTATTTTTATTGTTAAATAAAATTTAATTCTTGCAATTTGTCTGATTGATTGCTTATTTAAATTTCTGCAATTTACCATGCTTAGACTTAGGTTAGTTTAAGGACTAAACAAACTTAACTGAAACTTGACAACATAGTATTGGGTGGAGGTGAGATGATAGTACGTTAGGGAAACCAATTCTAATAGGATCAAGTTCACTTGGTCTCTTTAGACTGGTGAAACTAGCCGAAGCTACCGATCCAAAATCCAAACTAGTTAGACCAGAACTATTTCAAAGATTGATTTTGAAAATGAAACTTCATTAAACGGCTTTGTCAAGGAAAGGGTTGATGATCCAATAAGGCTACGACCAAAGAAGGCCTAGTGCCTCGCCAAGAACTGGAAGCCAATTTTTGAATTTCAAATACAAATTACTTTTTGTTAAATTCAAATCTAACACAATTTTCAGTTAAGTATAGATTCAAACATCTCCTTTCAAAATAAATTGAAATGTTTTCAAAAATTAATTAAGGTTTCCAAAATAAACTAACTTTTTCAAAATAATTTTACTTATCAAAACCTGTCTCACAAAACCTATAAGACTAACGTGATTGAAAACCCTAGATTGGGTGAGACAGTAAAAATAAACTCAATCATAATTACTTTAATACCTATATAGTAGTCAACTTGGTCAAACCATGGTCAACATAGTCAAACCATGGTCAAAATAGTCAAACGATAGTCAAACCATGGTCAACATAGTCAAACCATGGTCAAAACAGTCAAACCATAGTCAAACCGATTAAACCATGGTCAAACCGATTAAACCATGGTCAAACCGATTAAACCATGGTTAAATGATGACAAGACATAAAATTTGTCTTTACCTATACTATTCCGGGCGCCCGGGACCACACGGGCGCCCCTCCCATACCTTTTCCTTCCCTCGAGACATAAAAGCTACCTCTGCCTTTGACTGGGGCGCCCGGAACCACGCGGGCGCCCCCATCGCTCTCAACGCAGCAAAAGCTACAAAAGCAGCCTGTTGAGGGCGCCCGGGCTGTCCCGGGCGCCCCCAACCAGTCAAAAAACACTGCCTTTGGCAGTAATCACTGACCGGGGCGCCCGGAACCTCCCGGGCGCCCCCATTGACCAGCCTATATAAGGCACCCGAATTCCCCTCTCTTCCCACACCAAACTAAACTTCCTTCTTCACTTCTTTCCCTCCAAGGAGATCTTGCAAGTCCTCATCCTCAACCATGCCTCCCCGAGCTGCCCGGTATAATTCTTATTTACTTTTATTGCAATTAAGTTTATTTTTAATGCAATATCTTCATGCTTACTTTAATTTCCTTAACTTAGAAGATGCCGACCAAACCCGGCCAACCCCGGTGCCGAACCTAGTCCCAACCCTAGGTTCCCTACCCTAGAGCTATGTAATAAGTTTGCACAAACCATTTACAAGTCTATTAAAACAAGTTATCTTAATAGGCACTTCTTTACCCAATCATGCCCCGTAGCCATGAATATTATCAACTTCTATCAATTAGATAATCTTGTCTTCTGCACTCATACCATTAATGAATCCTTATGTGCAGAGTTCTACAACAACATAATTCGACAAGATAATCTAATGTTTCACACCACTGTCCAAGGGATACCTCTGACTATCACCCCTACTTTGTTGAACCGATTCCTAGGACTACGACCCTCTCAGTCCATATTTTGCTGTTATCCACCTAGGAATCCCCCATTTGATCCTCCCTACTCACACATTACCTTAGACACCATCCACTCCTATTTCTATAGGGCAGAACTCCCCGCAAATAGACATTTCCAAGCCGTTGAACTTCAGGCACAGGACTATGCCTTGTATAGAGTCCTGGTCCGCTGTATCTTACAACTCTCCACTAGAGATCTTGGGACCATGCGACCCTTTCATGCCTTCCTTCTATATGCCCTAGTCCATCACCTTGATATAGATATTGGACTACATATGTTTCATACTATTCTGCATGCGTCCAGTGTCACGACCCAGGGACGAGTGCGCACACCATTCTGCCACATCATCACTTCCCTCCTTCATCACCACGGTCGTGACATTACCTTGGGTGAAATAACCGCTATGACTGACTTTGACGAAATAGGATTTAGGAACTTCTCGTTAGCAGGTCTAGAGGTATCGACCACCGGGGTTCTGAGTTGGAGACGACAGCAGGCCGGGGCTCCAATCGACTCAGACGTGGAGGTCGACGTCGACGTTGGAGACATTGCTGCAGCAGCCCGAGCACACATAGACGAGCCCGCTCCACCGACACTCTACGAGAGGGTGACACATTTAGAGACAAAGGTTCAGAGCCTCCGAGAGGAGGTCGAGGCCTATCATATCGAGCAGATGGACACTCGTCGAGCCGATCGAGAAGTGGCTGATGCACGATTCATTGAAATGATGGCACGATTCGATTCATGGCAGCCTGGCCCATCTGATCATCCCGGTTCCTCGTCCTAGATTTGCTTATTATTGTACCAGTACCTATTTGACTGTCCCTACTCAGTAGGGTTGACTTATGCTTGACTGTATGACTGTGTTGACTATTCTATGTTGACTAGCTTATGATTACTGGTTTCTTGTCTAATTCAGCAGTTAGGATTGTGCTCTGTAGAATAGATTAACTCTACTGTTGATTTTCTTACTGCTTTACTTGATTTAAAAATCAGTGTTTAAAAATCAATTTTGAAAAACTGTTTTACTTAATTTCAAAATCAGTTTGTTTTAAACCTTTTTCGAATTAGTTTTCTTTCAAAACTACCCCCTTTCAAAACTAGGTTTTTTTCGCAAATGAACTTAGCTTAGGCCCTAACCCTAGAACTGCATGCACCTATAGATTTAGAAGCCAGCATCTCACAAGCACTTTAGGGTACTTTGTGTTGGTGCAAGTTGCATCAATGATGTTCCTCTTTAAGTGTTTTAATGTTTGACAATTCACTTAAGTCAGTGATACAATAAATAGACAAAGGGGGGCAAAAGTGAAGTAACCTAAGCTGAAGAAAAGTCCTAGTTAATCTAGGCATCAACACCCTAAGTCCCAGCGAAGGGCTGCTGGGCACCTAGCGAAGGGTTGCTAGGTATCGAAACCTTAAGACCTAGCGAAGGGCTGCTAGGCACCTAGCGAAGGGCTGCTAGGTATCGTAACCCTAACACCTAGCGAAGGGCTACTAGGCACCTAGTGAAGGACTACTAGGCATAGAAGACCTAGCGAAGGGCTGCTAGGCACCTAGCGAAGAGATGCTAGGCATAGAAGACCTAGCGAAGGATTGCTAGGCACCAGGCGAAGGACCGCTTGGTAACAAAGACCTAGCGAAGGGCTGCTAGGCACCTGGCGAAGGACTGCTAGGGAATGAAGACTTGGTCCGAGGGACTGAGCAACTTAGCGGAGCGATGACTAAGGACAGGAGTAGAGACGGGTCAGGGTTTGGGCGTCTCGAGGTCCGGAGGTATCGGAAGCTAAGCAAAAGTCCATCCGAAGGACTGGGTGGCAACCGTCTCCTGAAAGGAGTAGGTGAAGGGCGAGTTCTCGGGGATGGGAACTCGTGCCGGTTCGACCTAGGGTTTCGTGCAAATCCAAAGTCCGAACCAAGTCCTTAAGCTTAATATTATATGCATATATGCTTTGTGTTTGTGTATCTTGCAGGTAACAAGAACCGGAGACAAAGCAAGCCTTGCAGTGTTAATGCAGGGTGCTGCCCCAGTGTTGGGGGCGCCCCCAGTGTTGGGGGCGCCCCCATGCAACCAGGGCGCCCCCAGGTAACACTAAATAGGCATGTACGGTGAAGCATGCAGAACAGGTGTCAACCGGGGCGCCCGGAGCGTCCGGGGCGCCCGGATTAGTAGCTGTTTTGCTGTTTCGAAGTCAGAACGCAGGATAATCCCTCGTGGGGGCGCCCGGAGCATCCGGGGCACCCTGGTCAAAGATCTTATCCCCTGCGGCGAGGTAGGCGCAAGGATAAGAGTTGACCGAGTCAACCGGGGCGCCCCCAGCGTCCGGGGCGCCCCCAGCGTCCGGGGCGCCCCCAGCGTCCGGGGCGCCCCCAGGAGGCCTATATAAGGGACTTCGACCCCTCAGCTTCAGACACGACTTCCAAGAGTGATCCTAAGCTTTCTGATCGACGACAACACACTAGAAACGAGGCTCTACGACCGGGAGGCTCCAGGAGGAAGTGCGCGGCACTTCGGAGGCCCAGATTGGCCGAGCTTCATCCTTGTCTTGTTGGTTTGCATTTTGTTAAATATCGCACTTAATTTTTCTATATTATTGCGTGTAATCGTACACTGTAAGACGGGTTTTCTCCGCCTCCGGAAATTCCGGAAAGGAGACCAATAGTGGACTCACCCCGAGTACATAGGCCTTGGATGTACTGACCCTGGGAGGTTGGGAACCAAGTAAATAATCCCGCTGTGTCTGTGTATTGTTTTTATTTTATTCTTTATTTGTTTTCCGCTGCTACTAATATTCTAAGTCCAGAACGAAAGATTTACGAAGAATTCCAAAATATTTTTCACGGTCGATATTCACCCCCCCCCCTCTATCGACGGCACCGGTCCTACAATTGGTATCAGAGCCGAGCCGCTCTTCACCGGACTAACCGCCGACGGAGCAACGACGCCAGGAGTTGAGGGGGAGCCCAGGGGTGAATCAGGTACATTTTTTTAATGTCTAATTTTAAATTACATATTATTTGTTTCACGTGCAGGGAGAGAGGGCACTACAAAAATCAGTGTCCTACTCGTAAGAATCGTTCGTCACCGGCGGCAAAGGAGGTACCAGCGCCAGGAAACCGGAGGGACAAAAGTCACGTACAATGCTTCAAATGCAAGAAATACGGGCATTACAAAAACAAGTGTCCGGTGAAGGTACGTAAGATTTACGTTCCAAAAGCTTTACAATTTCCTGCACTGTCTTTAGATAATTCAGTTAATTTTTATGATAAATTAAATTTACTGCATAGTAGATTAAATATTTTGCATGAAAAATTAGAAAATACGGATATGATTAAAATATCCAAAATTAACTATTTAGTTATTAATATCAATTCAATAATTGCTAAAATTAATTCTGATAATTTATCTGATAAAATTAATCCTGATAATTTATCTGATAAAATTAATCCTGGTAATTTATCTGATAAAATTAATTCTGATAATCTTAATTCAGACAAAATTAATCCTAAGGATAATTCGGAATTCAAATTTGAAAATTCTAAGGATAATTCCGAATTCAAATTTGAAAATTCTAAGGATAATTCCGAATTCAAATTTGAAAAACCTAAGGATAAATCCAAATTCAAATTTGAATATCTTAAGGATAATTCAGAAATTAATCCTGAAAATCTCAAGATTAATTCAGAAATTAATTCTGAAATTCTTAAAGATAATCTAGAGACAAATGTTAAAAATATTGAAAATATATCTGAGGATAATTCTGAGGATAATTTTGAATATAAAATGTTCCTAGATAATAGTTCAATTATAGATAATATTAATGATTATTACAAAACCTTAACAAGTGGCCCAATCTACTCCACCTACTATGAGGATATAGAAAGATCTAATCTTAAGGAGGATATAGAACTATCTAAGATAAAGGTCATAGTTAATAAAAATTACAAAAATTCAAATAAATCAAAATTATTAGAAAAACTTGAAAAGAAAGATAAAAATGAAGAAGAAATTTTTGAAATAATGAAAATGATGAATTTAAACCCATAATTATTAATTAATCATTATAATTCGAATTTAATATTAATTAAATCATAATTAAATCTTAACTTAATCCTAATTAAATCTTAATTTAATTTAATTCAAATTAAATTCAAATTAATTCCAAATTAAATTCAAATTAATTCTTAATTAAATTCAAATTAAATTTTAATTAAATTCAAATTAAATTTTAATTAAATTCAAATTAAATTTTAATTAAATTCAAATTAAATATTAATTAAATTCAAATTAAATTCAAATTAAATATTAATTAAATTCAAATTAAATTTTAATTAAATTCAATTCAAATTAAATATTAATTAAATTCAAATTAAATTCTAATTAAATTCAAATTAAATTCAAATAAATTCAAATTAATTCAAATAATTCAATTAAATTCAACTAAATTCAAATTAATTCAAATAATTCAATTAAATCCAACTAAAATCTTAAATAACTTAAACTCAAACTAAAATAAAATTTTACCCAAAGTGTAACAATTAAAATTAATAACATTAAATATGTCAAAGTGGGTTGACATATTCGCGGATTCACTCGACATGTATCAAATCGGGAATTTGATACATTTTAGAAACTTAAGTAAAATTATTTGACTTGTTTGACTCATGCATAGCTGCCATGACATGCATTTGCTATTTTTTAAATATATGACATGTCATTCATATTTAAATTTTATGCATAATTTAGAACGACTATAGGAAAAAGAATAATTGAAACTTGATCAACCTAGTATTGGGTGGAGGTGAGATGATAGTACGTTAGGGAAGCCATCTTGGCGGAACTAGCCGAAGCTACCGATCCAAGATCCAAACTAGTTAGACCAGAATTTTTCAAAAAGTAATTTTGAAAATGAAATTTCATTAAAAGGCTTTGTCAAGGAAAGGGTGGATGATCCCATAAGGCTACGGCCAAAAAAGGCCTAGTGCCTCGCCAAGACCTGGAAGCCAATTTTTGAAATTCAAATTCAAGCTACTTCTTGTCAAATTCAAATCTAACACAAGCTTCAATTAAATCTTAGAATTAAAATAAATTAAAGAAAAATTATTCAAGCATCTCACAATACACTTATAAGGCAATCATGCTTATTGTATTGATACATCTAAAATGGGTGAGATGTTAAGGACTAATAAATTGAAAAATATTTTTCAAAATTGTTTTTTTTTAAAATCATTAGAATATTTTTCTAAAAATATATTTTCAAAATAGTGCTTCAACATAATAATGTTTTTATGGAATTCATGCCTGTCTGGTTGAATATACATATTATATGTTTTTCAAAATTATATCTTTTCAAAAATTGTTTGACTCACGCAATTAGACACAAGCCTCTTAGGACAACACTAAAGTTCCTTAAGGTACTTAGATAGAGTCAAACGGTGTTGGATGCAGGGGGAGTGTTTTGTTCCTTTTATTAAAAATATTTTTCGAAAACTGCACCTTAATTTGCATTACATATGTTTTGAAAATTATCTTCTTGTGGCTTCAAAATCTATCTACTTAAAAATTATCGGTTCTTTGAATCTGAATCAAACCTTAAGACTCAGAGGAAGAGTACTTGTGGTGTCAACAAGCTTCCCAGGACTGAGTCAAGTTTAGGGGGAGGTCAAATTAAAAGACTTATTTTAATAACATGTTTTCATATTTTCAAAATCTAAGTCTTTCAAAATTCTATTTGTTAAAATTTGTGTGACTTATGAAATTATTTTTGAAATAATGTTTACTTGGGTTGGAGAATGTCCAGGACACTTAGGAAAATGTCCTTGTAGTCAACAAGGTTTCCCAGGATAGTGTCAACTGGAAAATAAACCAAGTCAAGTAAAATATTGAGTCTTCAAAAGTTCACACATTTTTCTAATTGCACTAGCATATATTTTCAAAAGTATTATCATTTTTTAAAATTCTGTTAATATTTACTTGAGTTTGAAAAATTTCCAGGACACTTAGGAAATTGTCCTTGTAGTTAACAAGGTTTCCTAGGATTGTGTCAGACTGGAAAAGAATCCTAGTCAAGTAAAATATGATGTTTCAAAAATTACTTATATTTTTCAAAGTCTCATCTTTACCAAAAATAGTTAGTATTTGCAAAATGTGCATAATATTTATATTTTCCAAAATAGCATTCTGTCAAAAGTTATGCACTTTCCAAAAGTACTTAGTCATTCAAAAATTTAATGCATTTTTTAAGGTACTTATATTTTTCAAAAATTACATAATTTTTCAAAGTACTAGTACTTTTCAAAGCGCATAGCATCTTTTTCAATTTTTTTTCAAAAATTGCAATATATCTTTCAAAATACAATGCTTTCAAAATTTTGCACTAAGTATTTTCACAAAGAACCAAAGGTTTTCAATGTTGGTGCTGACAAAGGGGGAGAGGTGTGTGCTTAAGTTAGAAATATTTTCCCCAAAGATCAAAAATGTAATGTTAAAACTTATATCATTTTTTTTCATTTTTACCCCAAGGACAGTAAGTTAGCCCCTTTAAACCAATCTAACTTAAGTTATTGTCAAACATCAAAAAGGGGGAGATTGTTGGTGCAAGTTGCATCAATGATATTCCTCTTTAAGTGTTTTAATGTTTGACAATTCACTTAAGTCAATGATACAATAAATAGACAAAGGGGGGCAAAAGTGAAGTAACCTAAGCTGAAGAAAAGTCCTAGTTAATCTAGGCATCGACACCCTAAGTCCCAGCGAAGGGCTGCTAGCACCTAGCGAAGGGTTGCTAGGTATCGAAACCTTAAGACCTAGCGAAGGGCTGCTAGGCACCTAGCGAAGGGCTGCTAGGCTCCTAGTGAAGGACTACTAGGCATAGAAGACCTAGCGAAGGGCTGCTAGGCACCTAGCGAAGAGATGCTAGGCATAGAAGACCTAGCGAAGGATTGCTAGGCACCAGGCGAAGGACCGCTTGGTAACAAAGACCTAGCGAAGGGCTGCTAGGCACCTGGCGAAGGACTACTAGGGAATGAAGACTTGGTCCGAGGGACTGAGCAACTTAGCGGAGCGATGACTAAGGACAGGAGTAGAGATGGGTCAGGGTTTGGGCGTCTCGAGGTCCGGAGGTATCGGAAGCTAAGCAAAAGTCCACCCGAAGGACTGGGTTGCAACCGTCTCCTGAAAGGAGTAGGTGAAGGGCGAGTTCTCGGGGATGGGAACTCGTGCCGGTTCGACCTAGGGTTTCGTGCAAATCCAAAGTCCGAACCAAGTCCTTAAGCTTAATATTATATGCATATATGCTTTGTGTTTGTGTATCTTGCAGGTAACAAGAACCGGAGACAAAGCAAGCCTTGCAGTGTTAATGCAGGGTGCTGCCCTAGTGTTGGGGGCGCCCCCGTGCAACCAGGGCGCCCCCAGCAAGGGGAGCTCCCCCAGGTAACACTAAATAGGCATGTACGGTGAAGCATGCAGAACAGGTGTCAACCGGGGGGCCCGGAGCGTCCGGGGCGTCCGGATTAGTAGCTGTTTTGCTGTTTCGAAGTCAGAACGCAGGATAAGCCCTCGTGGGGGCGCCCGGAGCATCCGGGGCGCCCTGGTCAAAGATCTTATCCCCTGCGGCGAGGTAGGCGCAAGGATAAGAGTTGACCGAGTCAACCGGGGCGCCCCCAGCGTCCGGGGCGCCCCCAGGAGGCCTATATAAGGGACTTCGACCCCTCAGCTTCAGACACGACTTCCAAGAGCGATCCTAAGCTTTCTGATCAACGACAACACACTAGAAACGAGGCTCTACGATCGGGAGGCTCCAGGAGGAAGTGCGCGGCACTTCGGAGGCCCAGATTGGCCTAGCTTCATCCTTGTCTTGTTGGTTTGCATTTTGTTAAATATCGCACTTAATTTTTCTATATTATTGCGTGTAATCGTACACTGTAAGACGGGTTTTCTCCGCCTCCGGAAATTCCGGAAAGGAGACCAATAGTGGACTCACGCCGAGTACATAGGCCTTGGATGTACTGACCCTGGGGGGTTGGGAACCAAGTAAATAATCCCGCTGTGTCTGTGTATTGTTTTTATTTTATTCTTTATTTGTTTTCCGCTGCTACTAATATTCTAAGTCCAGAACGAAAGATTTACGAAGAATTCCAAAATATTTTTCACGGTCGATATTCACCCCCCCCCTCTATCGACGGCACCGGTCCTACACTTTGATTGATAACCTAGAAAGGGTTGAGATGCTTAGGTCTTTGCCTTAATTCAAGATGCTTTAAGTCAGTGCATCTGCAGTAATTAGGGCACTAAATACAACTTTTACAGCAATCCAGTTAAGTGTCAAGTTTAGAAAATCTAACTTGAACAAAAACACTTAACTTGACTAACCCTAGCGAAAACTACTGCTTATAACAGTTAGTAAGTAGCTAAATGGGTTAGACAGGTCCCTACAAGAGAAAATTAACTGATTTGGTCCAAGTCTTGGTTCAGTACAGCAAAATCATACGAATATGTTTTCTTTATGAAAGTCATTTCTTTTATGCAATTTAATTTCTGCAATATCTATCTATTTTTTGATATATGGCAAAGGGAGAGAGATAGGAAAGGAGAGAGTTCAAATTTTTCAAAAAATTCAAATTTTTCAAATTTTTTTCAAACTCTCAAAACTTTTTTCAAAAAGTTAGCTACTTTTCAAAGCTTTTTAAAACATTTCTAGAAATACTTAAGTTTTTATAAGTACTTTAAGCTTAAATTTTTCAAAACTTCCATAAGTACTTTAAGCTTAAGTTTTTCAAAAACTTCCATAAGTACTTTAAACTTAATTTACTAAGTACTTAAATTAATTCAAAATTAATTCAAAATTTACTAAGTACTTAAATTATTTCAAAATTTATTAAGTGCTTAAGTCTTTCAAATCCTACTAAGTACTTAACTTAAAAGTTTTCAAAACCTTTTTGAGTACTTTAAACTTAAGGCTTCAAATTTATGTTAAGTACTCTAAACTCATGCTTTCAAAAATTCATCTATGAACTTTTAAAACTTAAGTTATAAAAAAAAATCCAAAGTATCTAAACTTAAGTTTTTCAAAGTACAAAATCATTCTAAGTAAAGTTTGTTAAAAACTTAGAACCCCACGACGTTTTGAAAAATCTAGGGGGAGATTCCCTCCAGGGGGAGGGAACAAATTTTTATGCTTTTTTGATTAAACTTAACTTTTTGAACTAGGGTTGCCATAAATCAAAAAGGGGGAGATTGTTGGTGCAGAAAGCACCAAAGTCAAACCTGTCTTTTGATAATGGCAACAGGGTTCAAAAGTTAAGTCTTACTTGTTATCTAACATGTCACTTGAGTGTGCAGAGTAAAAAGCCCTAGCGAAGGACTGCTAAGCACTGGCGAAGGAATGCCAGAGTAAAAAGCCCTAGCGAAGGACTGCTAGGCACTGGCGAAGGAATGCCAGAATGAAAAGCCCTAGCGAAGGACTGCTAGGCTCCAGGCGAAGGACAGCTTGGGACTGAAGCCCTAGCGAAGGAATGCTAGGCAACGGGCGAAGGACAGCTCGGCATCAAAGACCTGGCAAAGGACCGTCAAGCAAAAGTCCAACCAAAGGAACGGTTGGCATCAGGTACACTCTCCCGAGAGGAGTAGGTGAGGACGCGTTCCCCGTCGAGGGAACAGTAGGCGTCGGTTCGACCTAGGGTTCCATTTTGGAGACCCAAAGTCAGAACCAAGACAGCTAAGGCTGTATAAACTAATAATTTACTGTTTTATTGTGTTTTGGACTAACACTGGATGCAGGACCGAAGGAACGTGTGTCTGCAGCTCAGAGAGCCTCAAACGAATGAGGCAACTGCTGACCAGGGCACCCGGAGTGTCCCAGGCTCCCCCAAGGTAAACACAAAACACAACAAAGCAAAGACAGCTTCGACAGTTCAACTCCCGGGCGCCCCCGTGCTCCCGGGCGCCCCCGCTGCTCCCGGGCGCCCCCTGCGCTGCGGGCGCCCCCAGGGCCAGCTCCGAAGCGTACCCTCACGAAGCCAAGGGATAAAGTTTGACCCAGTCAACCAGGGCGCCCCGAGCGCTCCGGGCGCCCCGGTCAAACCTGATCCCGAAGGTAAAGGGATCAGACGCTGACCGAGCAAGTTGCGGATCAAATGCCACGTGGGGGGGCGCCCCCTACATCCCGGGCGCCCTTAGGCCCTATATAAAGGGCCCTCGACTCCAAGCTTCAAACAACACTTCGATTCAATGCTTCAAAGCTCTTCTGCTCTCGCGTCTTGCTCCGGAAACCTCCCAACTCGAGCCGACGACGTCCTGCTGCTCCGGAAAAAGTCAATCTACTTCGGACGTCGGTAAAGAAGAGTGATTTTAATTTACTGCACTTATTTCTGTAATCAATTTTTGTAAACGGATTTTACGCTTCATATAGAATTGCCCAAAGTAAACGATCAACGATCGTGGGCCTTGGAGTAGGAGTCGACCTAGGCTCCGAACCAAGTAAAAATAATTGTGTCTGCGTGTGTTTTATTTTCTGCTACGTAACTGCTCTAAATCTAAAATCCGAACGATTTCCGATATTCACCCCCCCCCCCTCTATCGGTTCTCTCGATCCAACATAACTAACACATGATACAAAGTCACAAATACCATAAATACAGTCATTAGTTTCGACCACACAACTATAGTGCACAATAATAACTGACACATGATACAAAGTTCATAAACATATTGCACAATTTTTTCCTACCCCTGAAAACACCAATGCAGCCACCATTCAACCAGAACCAATACGTAAATCACCAATGCTTCCACTGATACATGTCTGCTTTCTCGAACGCAACACCCTGTTTGATTCCCCTTCTAGCAATCTCTTTTTCCTGCAGAAGTATATATCAAAAAGTATCAGACTACCCATATAAATTATAGAGTATGATTGCAAAAATAAAACCAAGTGTTTACAAACAAATCAAACATACATATTTTTGAGCATAACTGCTAGTCTATAGCTTGTTTGTAGCTTCGCCTGTTGTGACCTTTCTTATGGCAACGACTACACTTTAACGCACATGTTTCAACTTGTGATGGTATTCTCTTAGTCCTCCTACGACCTGGCAGACTACGAACATCGGGAGCATTGATTACATTTCCTTCATCAAGATTTGACTCATTATTGTCAACAGTTGGGATTGGATTAATAATTCCTTTGTATGTTTGGCGATACATTCCAATCTTGAAATACTGATCACAGAATTCATACAACGACAACGACAACGACTTCGACTCAATAGCAGCACAAGCATGCTTGCATGGAAGCTTAATGATCTGCCAAGCTCTGCACGAACAACTCTTATCAATTAAATCAACAGCAGAAGATTTTTCCCCATCAACTACCTCAAACCTCCAATTACATAACCGATGCACTCTCAACTTTCGGGATTCAAGATAAACACTAGCAATAGTCTTCTCCTTTTTGGGACTTAATTCCTTAACCATCGCTATTGTTGATTCACGTTGCCGATGCATTATGTTCATGATTTGTATGCGTATGTGATCCACCATAGCCACAATAGGGAGATAACGAGCTGGTTTAACCCAATTATTCCAACACTCGGCCATGTTATTATTCATAACACCCCATCTATCACCAAGAAATAAAGCATTTGCCCAACTTGTGGTTGGGAATGTACAATAAATCCTATGGCAAGTGGCATGGAGTCTATGATATTTTTTATATGTTGTTCATGCTCCTACAAAGATGGAGCATATGCAGCTTTCTTGAATACCGAAGACCAGTGTTTTTTGTTATGTTTTGGATAACTTCGCATTACCTATAATGACAAAAAAAACCTTTTTTATTCAAAACATGTATTAAATTCAAATTCAAAACAAAAGTAGGGTTTTAATTACCTGCTTCACAAAATTATCCACTAAATGCCTCAAACAATATGCATGGTGACTGCCCACAAATAGTTACTCAACTGCCTTCATAATCCCAGGGTGTCTATCGGAGAAAAATGTGAACTTATTGAATGGAATACTTTGATATGAAAGTAGCACACTTCTCAAAAGATAACAAAACCATTCCCAATTATCATCATTCTCTGCATCCACTACCGAATAAGCAATTGTGAAAAGATCATCATTGGCATCCTTCGACACAGCAACTAGGATACTACCTTTATACTTATTCTTTATATGAGTCTCATCCAAAAAAATCAACGGCCTACAACCAGTAACAAAACCAACTGCACATGCATGAAAACAAATGAATATCCGTTTAAATTTATTAGTTACAGGATCAACCTCACACTCAGTAATACTGCCAGGATTTGTTTCTCGAATAGCATGACAATACCATCTTAACCTATCGTAGTATCTCGTCTCTGTATCATGAATATCATGCATCGCTAATTCCTTGCCTTTCCATACTTTGCGATAGTCAAACTCTACCCCATAATCTCTTTGTAAGTCTTTTTGAATTGTACAAGGGCGATAAGAGGGCTCTTCTCTCAATTTTTCTTTCACCACATTAGCAATCCAAGTTGTATCAGCTTTAGGATGTCCTCTAGTACGTAGATTATTCTCACCACATGTATGCTGCAGGTTACATTTTCGGATCCCAAATATACCATCTGCTTTATATTTTGAAGCATAAATTCTCCATCCATAACTCCTTTCACTACAAATAGCAATAACCTTCTCGCTGTCATTTT